>CM060892.1:94737326-94994826 GCA_030762935.1 Hymenopus coronatus
TTAGACAAAATTTTCCATAATCCCAGGAAAACCAGCACAAGACGCCTTAAAACTCCTCAACCTACAGGAACCCAAAATAAAATTTACCATAGAAAGAGAAAATGATGACTGCATCCCATTTCTAGATCTCAACATTTTCAAAAAGAATAACAAAATAGAATTTGGAATACACAGGAAAACTACACACACCAACAACTATATAAAAAGAAATAGCTTCAACCCTATTCTGCACCAATTTGCAGTGTTCAATAGTCTAGCTTTCAGACTTTAATATCCCACTAAGAATATAAACACATTCTGAGCACAGCAGTAGACAATGGTTTCAATACCTCCACCATCATCAAAAAGATAAATAAATACAAAAGAATGAAACACGTCAAAGAAATTACCACCCTAACCCATAAAGAAAAACCTCCCAAATTTCACAAAACCACATACAACCCACAAGTTCAAGAAAGTATTCAAGAAATTCAACATCAAACTAGCACCAATTAACAAATATAGCATAAAAAAACCTCCTGGACTCCTCCCTGAAGGACAAAATACCCACAGAGAAAAAATCAGGAGTATATGCCATTGATTGTCAAGACTGCAACAGGAAATACATTGGAAAGACAATAAGAAACCTTGAAACATGCAATAAAGAACACAGAAGACACATCAAGTCAAAACAGCTGCACAAATCTGCAGTATCACTCATTTTTGGGAAACTCACCATGAAATAAATCCGAACATCAAACTATTGAAAGAACTTTCGAATCCGTTTCAATTATCAGCATGAGAAAAAATCTATATTCATAACCCAACAGATGTCACCACAACCAACACATCCACAACCACAACTTGGAATCCAAACCCAAGCAGTAGTGGTTCAACAGCTGAGGATGCGGGCAACGGTCCACAAAACAATTGTCCTACTCAATAAAAGTAAGTGAAGTGTGTGTTAACAGTGCCACTTTAATTAATTCAATTTGATTATGCTTTCACTGTTAAGCAGCTTCAAAATTATACATTTATATGACAAAGTGTCTTAAGTTTGGAAACAGCAAAGAAATAGAACTATGGAATGTGATTACTTACTAGATTCCTGACATGTGGAACACAGCATGCTGGGCACAGTCGGGAGACCAACAAGGATGGAGCTTTTACACACAAGAGGCCATTGATAGTAGACATAAAAATACATACAGAGCAAACAGTTTATAATTTAAGGGAGGAAAAGTGTAACATAGAAGAATACAGTAGACACAAATGGAAGGAAGAATATTGCAATAAATTTAGGCAGACACTAAATTCTAATTATGGCCAGATATGTCAGTGTGGAAAGATGACAAAGCAGGATAATATTTAAAGTAACTAAGGAAGGAGCGAACATTAATCAAAGTGATTGCCGATCTGATAAATTGTAGGAACATAATGGCATATTTTAAAAAGAACAGCGGCAGCAGATTTGATTTTATATATAAATATGTGTGTATATCTATTTCCTCAATCATTTAGATTTTGGAAGCAATAATTCATGTAATTGTTCATGTGAGAAGCAGACCTTCATTGCATAGGCATTTTCATTATGAAAGCTGCCCTGATCTAATAGTTCACATCCATTTTTCCTCACTTCTCAAACACCAACTAAATTCCTAGTTCAATTTCATCTAGCCGGAGCAACAGATAGCAAGATCTTGCCCTGGAATCGCCTATGCTAGGATTGGAACCAAAAACTTCCAGAATGTCAAGACCCCCAATGCCATTCACGCCTCTGTGAATTTAGTGAAAAACTGTGATTATTTGTGAAGAAACCGGATTGAGAAGCATGCCACAGAAATTCATGAATGTGACAGCAACGAACAAATCATTGGTAAGAGGAAAGATAATTACAACAGAATATTAAAAAAAAGGAAAGTGCCTATCAGCGACAATGCCAGAAGACAATAGCTTTGCTTCAAAAGGTTATTGAAATTATGAAAGAAATTGAAGCTAGAGCAACAGATGGCAGAACCTATCCTGAGATCGAAGACTTCTAGAAAGTCAAGATGCCTGATGCCATTCATGCCACTGTGAATATAGTGAAAAACTGTGATTATTTGTAGGAAACCAGATTGAGAAGCATGCCACAGAATTCATGAAGGTGATAGCAACGAACAAATAGGTGGTAAGAGGTATGATAATTACAACAAAATATTGAGGCAAAAGGAAAGGGTGTGCAACAGCAGCAATCCAGAAGAGCACATGATACAATAGCTTTGCTTCAATAGGTTATTGAAATTATGAAGGACTTAAATCATGCACTCAGTGAAATCAAAGTCAGAGCAACAGATGGAAGATCCTGCCCTGAGAGTTTAGAACTCCCAGAATGTCAAGACGCCTGATGCTATTCACACCTCCGTGAATTTAGTGATAAACGGCGATTATTTGTTAAGAAACCGAAAACTATGAAGAAGGTGACAGCAACAAACATATCTGTAGTAAGAGGAAAGCTAGTTACAATGAAATATTGAAGCAAAAGTAAAGTGTGTCTAGCAGTGACAATGTCGTACAATCATGTGATACGATAGCTTCGCTTCAAACGGTTATTGAAATTGTGAAGAACTTAAATCATGCACTCAGTGAAATCGAAAGCCAGAAAGAAGAAAACTACAAACTAGGAATAAGAAAAAATGATAAGCGGTGGGAAATTTGTGATGAATAGAGAATAGTACAAGGACATAAGCAAATACACTGTACAAGGACAAAAGCGACTTGCAGTCAACAGCAAACATAATGCAGATCAGCAAGAAGTCACCTACAATAGTTACAACAGGTGCATGCCTTTGGCAGATTTTGAATCTAAAGTCAGTAAATACTCTTAATCCGGATATGAGACGGATTCATAGTCGTGTATTATTGCTAGTGGATAGTCATGGACATGGACTTGCCATGTGCAGTCAACAGGAAATGTAATGCAGATCTGCAAGAAGCCACCTACTGCAACAAATGCATGCCTTCGGCAGATTCTGAATCTAAAGAAGATTCAAATGAAGAACCCAAGTCAGTAAATATTCTTAATTCAAATAAGAGACGAGTTTGTAGTCATATTATTGCTAGTGGATAGTCACAGATGCAGACTGGTCGATAAAACAAATCAAATATACCAACAGCCAGAACTAAAATTGATGAGGTTAGCCAAAACATAGAGAAGATATGTTCCAATTTTATGAAAGATGGCTGTCATACTCATTGCTGGAACAAACGAAGAAAATGGTGAACCTGAAAATGCCATTCAAAATTGGAAAATGTAATAAATGCACTGACAAATACTAATTTGATAGTTGTGAAACTACCTTGGAGACATGACCTCACACAAACTCCTGGATAAGCAAGAAAACGTTCTGTGAACTCCCACATAACCGAGATGTGTAAAAAGTACTAGCATATGAAGCTAGTGCCTACGACATAAGGAGGGAACTTCACAATCGACCTGAGGTAGAGGATACTATGTGTAACATTAATTAAGTGATTTCTGTTTTGTGAGTAAAGAACAAGAAGTCAAGCAGAACAAATTGATGCAAATAGTGTAAATTCTTTGTACAGCCCAAAATACTAGGCAACTTTTTAGTAGTAAAGCACAAGGGTAAGTCTTTGAAATTAATTCATTAAAACATACTATTAATAAAATTAATAAAAGTGTTAAATCTACACCCACACTTCACTTAATTTATTTATAGGGTTGGACAATGTTTCACGAATCTACATTGCCGTAGATCTGACATTTTTAAAAGCCAGAAAGAAGAAAACTACAAACTAGGAATAAGAAAAAATGATAAGCGGTGGGAAATTTGTGATGAATAGAGAATAGTACAAGGACATAAGCAAATACACTGTACAAGGACAAAAGCGACTTGCAGTCAACAGCAAACATAATGCAGATCAGCAAGAAGTCACCTACAATAGTTACAACAGGTGCATGCCTTTGGCAGATTTTGAATCTAAAGTCAGTAAATACTCTTAATCCGGATATGAGACGGATTCATAGTCGTGTATTATTGCTAGTGGATAGTCATGGACATGGACTTGCCATGTGCAGTCAACAGGAAATGTAATGCAGATCTGCAAGAAGCCACCTACTGCAACAAATGCATGCCTTCGGCAGATTCTGAATCTAAAGAAGATTCAAATGAAGAACCCAAGTCAGTAAATATTCTTAATTCAAATAAGAGACGAGTTTGTAGTCATATTATTGCTAGTGGATAGTCACAGATGCAGACTGGTCGATAAAACAAATCAAATATACCAACAGCCAGAACTAAAATTGATGAGGTTAGCCAAAACATAGAGAAGATATGTTCCAATTTTATGAAAGATGGCTGTCATACTCATTGCTGGAACAAACGAAGAAAATGGTGAACCTGAAAATGCCATTCAAAATTGGAAAATGTAATAAATGCACTGACAAATACTAATTTGATAGTTGTGAAACTACCTTGGAGACATGACCTCACACAAACTCCTGGATAAGCAAGAAAATGTTCTGTGAACTCCCACATAACCGAGATGTGTAAAAAGTACTAGCATATGAAGCTAGTGCCTACGACATAAGGAGGGAACTTCACAATCGACCTGAGGTAGAGGATACTATGTGTAACATTAATTAAGTGATTTCTGTTTTGTGAGTAAAGAACAAGAAGTCAAGCAGAACAAATTGATGCAAATAGTGTAAATTCTTTGTACAGCCCAAAATACTAGGCAACTTTTTAGTAGTAAAGCACAAGGGTAAGTCTTTGAAATTAATTCATTAAAACATACTATTAATAAAATTAATAAAAGTGTTAAATCTACACCCACACTTCACTTAATTTATTTATAGGGTTGGACAATGTTTCACGAATCTACATTGCCGTAGATCTGGCATTTTTAAAAGCCAGAAAGAAGAAAACTACAAACTAGGAATAAGAAAAAATGATAAGCGGTGGGAAATTTGTGATGAATAGAGAATAGTACAAGGACATAAGCAAATACACTGTACAAGGACAAAAGCGACTTGCAGTCAACAGCAAACATAATGCAGATCAGCAAGAAGCCACCTACAATAGTTACAACAGGTGCATGCCTTTGGCAGATTTTGAATCTAAAGATGATTCAAATGAAGAACCCAAGTCAGTAAATACTCTTAATCCAGATATGAGACGGATTCATAGTCGTGTATTATTGCTAGTGGATAGTCATGGACATGGACTTGCCATGTGCAGTCAACAGGAAATGTAATGCAGATCTGCAAGAAGCCACCTACTGCAACAAATGCATGCCTTCGGCAGATTCTGAATCTAAAGAAGATTCAAATGAAGAACCCAAGTCAGTAAATATTCTTAATTCAAATAAGAGACGAGTTTGTAGTCATATTATTGCTAGTGGATAGTCACAGATGCAGACTGGTCGATAAAACAAATCAAATATACCAACAGCCAGAACTAAAATTGATGAGGTTAGCCAAAACATAGAGAAGATATGTTCCAATTTTATGAAAGATGACTGTCATACTCATTGCTGGAACAAACGAAGAAAATGGTGAACCTGAAAATGCCATTCAAAATTGGAAAATGTAATAAATGCACTGACAAATACTAATTTGATAGTTGTGAAACTACCTTGGAGACATGACCTCACACAAACTCCTGGATAGCAAGAAAACGTTCTGTGAACTCCCACATAACCGAGATGTGTAAAAAGTACTAGCATATGAAGCTAGTGCCTACGACATAAGGAGGGAACTTCACAATCGACCTGAGGTAGAGGATACTATGTGTAACATTAATTAAGTGATTTCTGTTTGTGTGAGTAAAGAACAAGAAGTCAAGCAGAACAAATTGATGCAAATAGTGTAAATTCTTTGTACAGCCCAAAATACTAGGCAAAACTACACCACAAGTTTAAAAAAATATTCATAAAACATAAAATTACACTTGCCTCCCAAAATAAGTTCAGTATACAGAAAATGCTCTCAACAATCTAGAAGAATAAATCTACAAAATAAATTGTGCAGATTGCAACAAATTTTACATTGGAAAATTAAAAAGACACCTTGAAACAAGACTTAAAGAATACTTGAGAGCAGTAAAATATAAACAAACTGACAAATCAGCAATTGCTCACCACTTTTGGTCTACTAACCATGAAATAGCACCAAACATACACCTTCTAAAACTCACCAAATATGCAGCAGAGCTTGACGTCTGGTAGAAAATCCATATCGTTAAATCAATGCCACATATTCAACTTTGAACTGCCGCCACAAAACATATTGTGAAGTTTGTCACACAGTTACCAGAGACCATCGACAATGAAGCCCACAAATTTACTTACAACTCACAACTTCACAACAAATTTTGTAAAATTTTTAATACATTTTTAATAAATTCATTCTAGTCAATAGATATACGAGGGTCAGTCAATAACTAATGCCTCCTATTTTTTTTCTCCTTAACTAAGTTAGCAATGTGAACAATTTGAGTTTGGCGCAATTCCTTAAGCCTTCTTCTCTAAGCCACTGCAGTATCAACTGCATGATTAAGTAGGAAGGAAATAAGGGAATCTTTTAAAAGCTGGTTCTACGTGATTGAAGTTTGGTTCTCTTTGCACAGCCAGGAGTAAAACAATAGAAAAGGAAGTCAAAAATATCCATTGAAAAAAGTTAAATTTTAAAATTTAAACCAATAACAAGGGATATCTCAGAAATAGTTAAATGCACAAAAAATGCATGACATAAACATGTGTTTTAATGAGATCTACATGTTTTAAGTAGTAAGTAAGCTTTTGTCTATCTCTTATGGTTTACCAGTTATACAAAGTAATCCAGAAAGTAGGAGTATTTAGGGGCTATTATCAGAAATTTCAAGATACATTTTGTTTGTCATGTAAATATTTTAAATATGATTTTTACTTAAAATCATTAGAGACAATTTTGAAAAATAAAAAAATTTGAAAATTTTTCCATGTAAAGGTTAATTTGGAATGGAGGGATTTTCTTAAAAATCTTTGTGTTGCATCCTTATAAATTCCAAGATTCAAATTTAAAAGGCTTTGTTTTTGAGCTATGCTGCACACAGACCTACAAACATATATACAGGGCCTTTTTCTAAAAATTTCTTATTTATTTGTTTATTCAGGGGACCTCAAAATACATATTTCCTTGAAGTCTCAGTATCAAATTTTTGGGTAGAATACAATATCTTTTCTACCTACTATGCATGTACACAGTATCACTTATAGAAAACAAAACCGGGCTTTTAGGCCGTGGTCCACTGGGCTTCTCCCTTCGTTCCCCAGACGTTTCGCCTGCGTCTGCGGCAGGCATCATCAGTGGCGTGTACATCTCCGTGGTCTCTCAGTAGTCGCTACTGAGAGACCACGGAGATGTACACGCCACTGATGATGCCTGCCGCAGACGCAGGCGAAACGTCTGGGGAACGAAGGGAGAAGCCCAGTGGACCACGGCCTAAAAGCCCGGTTTTGTTTTCTATAAGTGATTCTAACACCGGCCGTGAAAGCCTTCGAACTTCATGTACACAGTACTTGGTAGAAAAAGTAAAAACAAAAACAGACTCTTAAAGTAGATAACAAGAACTGGTAAGTAAATGCCCACAAATATTCATAGGTAATCAAGAAATAGAAGATTTAGACTGAACAAAACTCTCAATTCTTATCTCTTTAACATGATAAGAGAGAAACTACTTCGATAATTTTCCTTCCAAACAATTTGTAATTTGAAAATTTTAGCATCTGGGAAAGTGTTAATAATAAAGCTATTAATAAAATTGGATATGTAATGGTATGCTTATTCTGGCATTATATTAAAATATTTGTCGGAAAAATGCAGTTAGTAACTCAACATGGGGTACCTGTTAGTTTATACCTCAACTTTCTATTCATAAGCGATCCCTGAGGAATATATCTATGCAACTAAAGCATAATATTATAGAGTAACTGACATCTGAAAGGTTTCTCCATATTTTTCACACTGCATACAACTGAAAACTTTTCAATTATATAAAGTTAAACTGAGTCAAATCCTGTCATAAAGCCATGTTTGCAATCAAAACATTCCTAAAGTGATACATTCACTTCATGTTTGACCCCCAGAGAAATAAACTAATTTATGATTACCAGAATATATCATTATATAACAAATTTAATTTCTTATTCACATAGAATAGCAAATTAATACCAACATTCATCACAATAGTAAAGAGAGATTGTTCTGAACAGGGAACCAAAAAAAAGGGTTGACCACAGCTTATATTTTAGGTCTTTGTAAACATATTATACAGCTTTTGGGCAATTATTATACATTTTGTGATGTAAAATGAAAGGCGAAGGCAGTAAGGAGGCACCATGGAACACTACCCTATTCCAAACCTAATACTTTATAAACAAATTGGTAAACAGACGTAAATCACCATATTGCTCCAATTTATACACTTTATATTATACATAATATCAGCCTATGGCATTCTCCACTGATTAAGTTAAACACATATAATACATAAATATATCAACATAACAAAACATACTTAATTTGCACATGGTGGTTAGCAATGCAAAAACACTTTTAAAATTATTATTATTATTAGGATGAGAATAACATCTTAACTGCAAGTATTAGTATAAAAAATCTGCATCAAACGTAGCAAAAATCTCTGATATGTCAATGTTAAATGTTAACAGACTACACAACTTATATAATACTATGATAGGTATAGTGATAAATGACAATAGGGACTGTCTGGTAAGCAATAAATCTAGCTTCTGACATTAAATTCAGTACCTTTTCTGAGAGCCTGTAAACTGTGACTGGAGAAGCTTCTATTTCATAAGTTTTGAACTGATTTAGCAAAAATGGAGAGATTGCTTCAAAGGCATTCCTCTTAATGAATATGCTGATTTATCAAATTAATAATATATCTTTGAAAAGTCAAGAACTCTGGCATACCAGGAAGGTTCTTATTAACCAATTAGGACATCTATTTATAAAATATTAACATTTGAACATGTTAATATTTCTGAACAGTATACATGGTGCGACACTCTTGTAATAAAGAATTACCTAATGAATAAACATATCACTTTAAGTTAACCATTACTTTATTGCCCTGACACTGGAATGTTAACCTCAAAATTCTTTTCGTCTGGAATAGATGCAGCAGATTGTGATGGATCCATATGCTGCCTTTGATGAAGTATAAGGTGATTTTTCTGATAAAATGCTTTCCCACATTTGTCACAAGCATGTTGACGTATATCGCAACTTCCACCACTGTGTCGACGGTTGTGCTGTGCTAGACCATGCTTTTGTGCAAAGCACTTACCACAATCTGGACAAACATGAGGTTTTGGTTTAGGTTGAGGTGCTGTGATGTGAATCATTCCAGATGCTCCTGCTGAAATCTTGAGCTCTGGTGGATGTAAAGGAGTGGGGCAAAGAAAGTGTGTTGCTGGTTGCTGAAATGCTGCTGCCAAACCACATAAATCTGCCACAAAGTTGCGGTCTCCTGCATGTAGACGATAATGCAATGCCAGAGCTTCTCGATTTTGAAAGCAATCCCCACATTCCCTAAAAGAGAAGATAAAACATTAATAATGCCTTGAAGTATTTATGCTGATGGTTCAATGACTAAAATAATCAACATTTATTTTCCTTCTAAAGCCTGGCTCAACCTTAAGAGTCAGTATGGAGTTAAAGGGATATCTCTCTCTATCTAATGAATGCATGTTGCCTTTAGCTTCATCTTTTTCTGCTGAACCCAAATTGCTAATATGCTGTTAACATTAAGTTGTTATAATTTTCAGCTTTGAACACATCCTTTGCAGAATTTTCATAATTTTTAGAGCCTTTTAGATTTCCGTAGCTCCAAATTTCAAAATAAAAAAGTTTGATGTGTCCAATTCACATGACTTTCTCTAGCTGAACAAATTCTTCTTACGAAAGATAATTCTTTTATCTACATCATGCTAATCGAGATAAACATTAGCAGGATTGGTGTTATTCCTTCATTCTTTGTAAGCAGAAGGGAAGTAAGGTATTACATTAGGCTAAAGCAATAGTCAATTCCTTTATAAGCCAGTTGCTGTGTGAAACCATTAAAATTTTGTTCTCTTAGCTTGCCAGAAACAGGTAAACAGAAGACAGACAAAAGATGATCTACCATTGAGAAAAGTTTAAATAGCTTACGGTTGAAACCAATAACACGGAATATCTCTAAAACAGTCAACTCTACAACAAAAATGTGTATGACATAAATTATGTGGTTTAATGAAATCTATATTTTTTGTGAGGCAAGTTTTGTCTATTTCTTACGGTTTACCAGTTACGTAAGTTTAAGTAAAATTCATCCATTATGAACAAGTCTTCGGAAGCTATTCCCAGAAGTTTTAGATATTTATTTTATTTGTGATGTAAATAGCTTTAAATGCAGTATTTTTAATCAAAATCATTAGAGCCATTTTTGAGGAAAACAAAATGTTCAAAAAATTTTCCAATTTTAGGGTGATTTGGGGTGCGGGGATTTTCTTGAAAATCTCTGTGTTGCATCTTTGGATGATATCAAACTTAAATACAAAGTTTGGTATTCAACAGGCTTTTAGTTTTTGAGTTATGCTGTCCACAGACACACACACCGACCTTTTCAAAAAAAAAAATAAATAAATAAACTACAGATTAGAACACAACAATCTTTTTTTCTTACAGTAAACTAGAATGTTGATACATGCCTAGTTTGAATTCCCTATCTTTAATAAGACAAACATTATGAATGTTTTTATCAAATATTTACAGAAAATGCAATATTATGGGTAGAAAAGTCAGAAAACAAGAAATTTTTTGTAAATGGGTTTAAAACAGGGATCAAGGGTTAGAAATTGTTGACAAGGGTTGGAGAAAGTTTTTAAAACAAGTCAGAATCCTATAACTTCAATGTCTATAGTAACTATCCTTTCAGCTCACAGTTGCCAGGCAGTAAGCAGATAGTGTGCTCTGGTAAAAGTTAACATAAGTTTGTAAGGAAGTGTTCACAGCATATGGAACACTGTGAAGTGTTAATTTAGTGGGTTATTTATTTTGTAATTTCATAAATATTTATAAGAGAAGCTTGGAAGAGCCAAAATGTTTGTAAACTATGAAAGAAAACAAAATAATGAAGGGGTTAATTTATTCAGGTAAAATGAGTGTTACTAAATGAAACAGCTAAAGCCAGAAGGGTTCAGAAACAGTAATGTAAAGGATAAAAAAAAAAAACAAGCAAATCAAAGGACGAGGTAACCAAAGCTGTGCTAGGTTAATTAAAATCTGTGTGTGTGTGTGTGTGTGTGTGTGTGAGTGTGTGTGTGTGTGTGAGAGAGAGAGAGAGAGAGAGAGAGAGAGAGAGAGAGAGAGAGAGAGAGAGAGAGAGAGAGAGAGAGTGCGTGCGAGAGTGTGTGTGTGTGTGTGAGTGTGTCATTTTTTATCTCTGTATTTGATACTGTTTATGCCCATAAAATGTTATTTCAAACCAGAGAAGAGATAAACTGCATGGGAAAAATAAACGCTTGCAATAGCCTTGAATTAACAGTACAGACATTTTATTATCTGGTGATAAATAATACACAAGATGACATTAAAATGGATATAAAATTCAATTCCCTTTTTAGAGCTATTACAGCTGAATGGCAAAGCACATATATAACATGTGTGGTACCAGAAAAGTTCTCCATTTAATATGTACTGTCTTCTAAGGTTGAAATGCACTTTATTATATGAAACCCAAGAACCTCATTTATCTGTCTAGGTGGGACTGGAGTAATCCAGATGATCCAGAAACAGACTTTTCAATAAATACAAATTACAACATAGACAGTCAAATCTAAAACAAAGGCAGGACAAAGGATTGAAGGACATCTAACATCAGGGCCGCTCCATGATCAAGTGGTTAGACCACTTGCCTCTCATTAAGGTGGCCCAGGTTCGATCCCAGGTGACTGCATGTAGGATCTGTAGTAGTCCAAGTGGCACAGAGGCAGAATTTCTCTGGGTTCTCCAATTTCCCTCGCCATCACATTTCATCTGGGCTCCATTTTCATTTCATGTATCATCAGTGTTACTGCCTTTGGTGCCATATATGTGGTAAGAGTGGGCGTTAAAACACCATTAAAAGTAAATTCAAACATGTCTACTATTGCTATCAGACTGGTCATAAAAATGAATTAAATATCTCAAATGCCTTAGTTTTGTTTTGAGACACTGACCATGGTAATTGAACTTATTGTTAGTTTGTAGAATGCAACAGGTGGCAATCTCTGCATTACTTGTGGTGGCAACATTACATTTGTTTACATTCTTATGCATTTATCATAGGACTTATATATTTTTGTGGTGAAAAAGTAAGCAAAATCAACTAGAAATCCAAATTAATGAGGATCAAATAACTGTGGTTCATATGTATTGAATTTTGGGTGTATAATTTGAATTTGCCTTCTGTTTTATTTTTGTTTACTCCACAGTTTAACATTAGACATCTGATATGTTTCGAGGCATGAGCGCCTCATTGTCTGCATTCTCCAACTAATGTCGTGCTTTTCTCTGTGGTTTCTCAACTTTGGCTTTGACGTTAATTGGTGCTCTTGTTATGTACTTCCAAAGGTGCTGTGTAGCAGCAAATTGAAACTCATTGTGTTGAATTGGTTCTTAAAGATGTGGATTTTCCAGCAAATATCTAATTCTGCTGCATATCTTGTGTGAGATTTATAAGTGTTATATTTTGATTTCATGATGAACAGAACTTGGCAACAGTGTTTATCTATTTGTATTTAATTGCTCTCAGGTTTTCTTCAGTTTTTTTTTTCTTTCATTTTTTTCATTTAGTTTAACATCCTTTACCCTGGTAGGTCATATCGGAATGAGGAAAGAAATCAGCAAAGTAATGCTCAAATAGGGTTCATGGAGCTTAAAGTTGTTCTTCATTAGTCTTCTCAGCATAAAGGAAAACCCCGGAAAAACCTTATCAGGGTAACTCAACCTAACCATGTTTCAAACTCTGGACCTTTTGAATATGAATACACACAGACACATTAGCCCCGCTTTCAATCTTGTTTCCAAATTTTTCTTAGTTTTTCTCTGTACAGTTGTAGTGCATACATTCTATTTTGTAATTGTTCCATTTTTACCCCACTTTAAACTGTATCATTCTATTGATGGCACTCACCTTCAGAACACATGTACTGTGTACTATTGACGTTGGGTTTCTAATTTTCTACATTACATACATACACACATTCATAATTCCAAACTCAAGGAAGAGTAGGGAATATTCTTGTTTAGAGAAAAATTCTAACCCCCAGCTGGGAATCAAACCCAAGACCCCTCGCATAGCAGGCAGAAGCTCCACCGATGGAGTTATAGTGCCAGCCTAATAGATTTTTAGTGATCTACAATGGGTACTTTAGAATGTGAATGACCAGACACATTAGCCCCACTTTCAATCTTATTTCCAATTTTTTCTTATTTTTCTTCTGCAGAGTTGTAGTTTGTACATTCTATTTTGTAATTGTTTCATTTTTACTCAAATTTTCAACTGCATGATTCTATCGACGGCATTCACCTTCAGAGCATGTGCACTGCGTACTGTTGACATTAGGTTTTTCTAATTTTCTGCATTACATACATACACATTCATAATTCCAAACTCTGGGAGGAGTATGGAATATTCTTGTCTAGAGAAACATTCTCATCCCCAGCTGGAAATCAAACCCAGGATCCCTCGCATAGCAGGCAGAAGTTCTACTGACGGAGTTATAGTACCAGCCTGATAGATTTTTAGTAATCGCGTACTTTAGGTTGTTGCATAGTATTTTTTTGGGCTAAAGTTATTTTGGGGAGCTAATACAAATGGGCAGACAAATCCCCACTGCCCACCACTTCTGAACATCTAACCATGAAATTAATAAAAATTTAATGCTTATAAAACCCAAGATACGTAGCAAAATTAAGATATTTGGGAGAAAATCCATTTCTTAAAGAACCAAGACAATATGATGAATTTTGATTTGCCATCACACTGCATCCTTTGGAAGTACATACCAAGAGGACCAATTATGTCAAAGTAAACCATTTCAACGTCCAGGTAAAATTACTTTTACTAATTATATTAGTTCAACATTAAATTAAATCTCTGAACTGTATTCTAAGCATACAAAATGAACCAATAAAATCACTGCATTTAGAAACAACATTTTTTGTCTTATTGCAAACGATAATATGAATTAGAAAGAACATTATTTACAAAGATATTCACACTTTATCATACACCTTTACTTTCTCTACATGTACTATGTACATGTGGTAGAGAATGTATTGTATTACTCAAAAAATCTGATGTCAAGATATCAACGGAAATATATGTTTTGAGCTCTCAAGTCCAAAAGCAGCATTTTAGAAAAAGCTCTGTGTGTGTATGTGTTTGTCCATGTGTCTCTGAACACGATAACTCAAAAACAAAAAGTCAATTAAATATCAAACTTGATATTTTAAGTTCAGCATCCTCCAAGGATGTGACAAGAAGATTTTCATGAAAATCCCCCACTTCAAAGTACAGTTTACATGGGAAAATTTTCTAAAACTGATTTTGTCAAAAATGGCTCTAACATTTTTATTAAAATACTGTATATTAGAGATGTTACATGACAAATATAGAAAAGCCTTTGAAATCATAACTGCTTAACTGTAAAGAGATGACAAAAAGTTACTTCACAAATGTGAAGATCATGTTAAAACACACAATTTACATCAAATGTATATTTTTTTGTATTTTTGAGATATTCTTTGTTATTGGTTTCAATGTTAAGCTACTTAAACTTTTCTTAAACAGGAAGTTTCCTTTCATTTCATATTGCTTTTGTTTTGCTCCTGGCCTTGCACAGAAAACTGGGTTTCAAATGTTTTACTCAGCGATCAGCTTTTAAACGATTTGACTATCGGTTTAGCCTAGAGTATTCCCTTATTTCCCTTCTATTTATAAAAAAATAAGTAATAAGGCAAGTTCTGCTAATGCTTATCTCAATTAGCATTATACAGATAAAAAGAATTATCTTTTGTAAGAATAGTTAGTTTGCAGTACAGGTAGAATAAGTCATGTGAATGGAGCACATTAGATTTTTATAAGAACTGTTAAGGTTAGTTTTAAAGTTTTGAATTTTTTTTCAGCTTTTATTTTATCTGGCATTAAACATTTATTATATTATTAGTTTCATTATGTCATTTTCCCGTATTTTGTGTTTACTGAAATAATGTGCATATTCTTTACAATTCTAGTATTGTGGGTATGGATTTCCTGAAAATAAAAATTTAATATTTTATTAAGGAAATAAATATTTTATTAAGGGCTTCTACACCTAAGTTCTGAAGAAATTCAGTAAATGATAAAATATATAATTACAAAATTGTTAATACAAATATTGGCAGGGACAAAACAAAAGTATTAACTCACTGTAAATCCTATTCACAATCCAAAATTGTACCAATAGTTTGCAGATATAATCTAACTATATGCAAATACACCACCATTTTGTAAATATTCTAGATGTAAACAATTTAAAGGTCCTGTTAACTTCTTTTAACATTATTGTAGACTTTATTAGTTATGCCATGTCTGGAATCAGGCCATATGAATTTAAGCCCGAGAAAGATCAGAAAAACCAAATATTGGGAATCCAGGCCAGCTTTACTTCCCTTAGGAGGAAGCCATGCAACAGATTTTTATGCAAATCCACCTTCCTCCACCGGGTTTAAACCTACAACCTTGATAGTAATAAGTAATAATGACTGCCGTAGTTGCAGGAATGTGTTTTGTCAGCAATTCCTTGTGAGTGTTTCTCTTGTTGTGAACATGCCATGATAAGAGACACAAAGGGGAAGTGTTGAATGCATTGCATTATATAATTCCTTTCAACCACTGTTCTAAACAGACACATTGAACACTGTTAGGCACATTATTTTTCATGTAAATATCTTTAATATACAATGTTTTAATCCAAATAATGTTAGTAATTTTTTAAAAAAATCGAAGTTTCAAACATTTTTCCATGTAAAGGGTAGTTTGGGGTGGGGGGAATTTTCTTGCAAATCTTCATGTTATATCCTTAGAAGATACTAAGCCTAAATACCAAGTTTTGCATTTAACAATATCTTAGATTTTGAGTTTTGCTCTCGCAGACACACACATACCTTTTTCTAAAAATATTTATTTTTAAACTCAGGGGATCTCACACATATCTCCAGTGAAATTTCAGTATCAAATTTTTGGGCAGAATACAATACAATACCCTCTCTATGCCTATGTACATAGCACATGTAAAGAAAGTAAAAGTTGCATGTTTGTCAAGGAATTTAATGTAAAACACATTCTAACTGTGATTCCAAGTGTATCGCACAACACTGCAGCAGATCATGGAGATGAAGAGAATCCTGAAGATAATAAAAGCAATGAAATCATTGACATCAAAAAGCTTCCACAACAATTAGGAGCTATAGCTAGGCAAAATTTAATTGTAAAATATTTCTATTAACCATTTTCTGAGTTATTTCCAACGAAAACTATCAATTTCTTAAATAAACAATTTAAGATTAAAGTCAACTTAAATCCACTCTCAAGCCAAAGTCCATTTGTAAAGCATTGAATTTTGTAAACATTAATTGGCCACATTTATGAACAATTTTTTTTTAAAAAAAAAATAAGATGAATTTTTCATGCTATCTACAATGCTCTTTATTGTGCACTGAATTGGTACATATTATACATTGGGGTGAATATATGTAGCAATTGAAACTTACAACAATCTATATATTCAGTGTTTTAAATCTGAAGAAAGAAAACCACAAAAAGTTAAATAATTATGAACTATATTGAACAGCATTTTTTCCCCCATTAAGTTTCTCCATGTATTTTATGGTGAGCCTATGAACCTCCTCTTAATTCCTTGTTGTGTGGTACTCCTCCTCTTGTTGAACTGTAAGCTGGTGTAGTTATTACATTTTTCATCTGTCCTCAGCTTTTCAAACACATTTATAGCTTTTTGTATGCTTTTTTATAGGCAAATTAAAATATCCCCATATTTTTGTTTTGGTGAGTTTTTATTATTTTAGGCTTCTGTGATATCAAAATTCTGAAAAGAATGCATAAAAATGCAGTAAAATGTGTGTGTGCCATATAAAATGAAGGAAAAAAGGTTGAGACAAATTTTATTTTCAAGCTTAAAAATTGTACTTTCAGGCCATATACTCAGTTTTGATGAAACATATAGCCAAAAAGCATTATTTTACAATTATTAAATAAAGAAACCTTTTCATACGGTTTGTACTACTTTAGTTATAATTTAGAAATGCAATGATTGCATTTAATCATCTTTATGGGTGAACAATTTCAGGCTGAGACAGTAATGATGTGGCAAAAAACTTCTCAAAATGTTCTACATAAATATGGGCATAGCTATCTAGTTACTTCAGTGTAACTTATTGCTGGACACAGTATGTATTGGTTTACATATATTGTTCAAGGGCCGCGCCGTGGCCAAGTGGTCAGACCACTCACCTCTCACCTAGACAGCCTGGGATCGATCCCAAGCGACCGCATGTGAGATTTGTGGTGGACAAAGTGGCGCAGGGGCAGGTTTTCTCAGGGCTCTCCGGTTTCCCCTGCCATCAGATTCCACCGGGGCTCCATCTTCATGCATCATGTGTCATCGCCTGCGGTGCCAGAGCAGTAAAAGCGGGCATTAAACACTACCAAAAAAAAAAATATTGCTCAAGGGCAGATGTCACATCACTTCCATCACACCGATATCTACCTGAGAAATGTATGGTATGATATCTCTCTCATTGTATTATTTCTAAAATGCTTATAATTATTTATTTACACTGTCCCAATGAACAAAGTAACATGATCTTTCTCAGATTGCTAATATTCTCAGATTGTCAGTCATTTAGATGATGATAATTTAGAAAAAACAATTGAAGCTCTAGCTTTTATATTCATATGGAATATTTGGATTTATTAAATGTTCATATGAATTTAATAAAAAACTTAAATTTGCAGGAATATTATGGCATTTGGCATGGGAATGGCAGAATTACAGAATAGCCAAGGAAGATTATTAGTGTAATTAGTTTTTATTTGTGACATAAGGGCTCCCAAAAAGAATTTGTTTCCAAGGATACATACAAAAATACATAAATTTTGATTCTGAATATCAGCAAATGCAATCATTTTTAAAAATATACATATGTAATAATTCCAAACATTCTGTGGGATAAAATTTTTTAATAATAATCAGACACTTGAAAGTAAAATTTTCTTTGAACTCATCCAGTTTGACATGAATTACTCAATTGCCTTAACTGAATTTCCCTCCTCTCTTTCAGGCATTCATTGGCAATTTCTTTGCTTTTGTACGAGGTATTGAAGTAGATGGTAACTGTTTTTCCTGAACATCAACAAGACCACAAATTAATATCACTTCTCTTTCATTTTCAATGTTTTTTTTTTCACCCCCGGCTATGAACCATCACTGTCGCATTTTCTTTCAATGTGTATGTTCAGGTGAGGTACCACACTTTCAATTACTGACCTAAACTTTTCCTCCCTTCCCTTCACATTTTTTTCCATCCTAACTTCCATTTTCTTTTGTTTGGCTTTAAATGCCATGTTTTCTTAACGTTTTTGACTTTCTCTACACATACTATGTACATAGTGTATAGAGAAGGTATTGCACTCCACCAAAAAATTCGATACTGAGATTTCAACGGAAATATATGTTTTAGGGTCCCCTATATAAAAAAACAGAATTTTCACAAAAGGTCTGTGTGTGTGTGGGTGTGTGTGTGTGTGTGTGTGTGTGTGTGTGTGTGTGTGTGTGTGTGTGTGAGAGAGATTTTGAGAAAAATCCTCCAACCCCAAACTACCCTTTACATGGAACTTTTTCGAAAATTTCGCTTTTCTCAAAAATGGTTCTAACGATTTTGATTAAAATATCATATATTAAAGCCATTTACCAGACAAATAAAATGTATATCTTGAATTTTCTGGGAATAGCCTCTAAAGAGTAGTTTATTCTGGATGAATTTTAGGAATTTTGAATAATTGCTAAACCATAAGAGATGGATAAAAACTTACTGCACAAAAAATGTAGAGCACGTTAAAACACACAATTTATATTATATACATTTTTTCGTGGAATTCATCATTTTTGAGACATCCTCGTTTTTGGTTTCTGCTATGAAAAACTTATACTTTTCTCATACAGGAATTTGTCAACTGCTGTCCATACAAACAAAGGAACTTCAGTCACATAGCAACCAGCTTTTGATTATCACTTTAACCTATGGTACTCCCTTATTTTGCTTCTATTACAAGGAAGCAAGTAATAAGACTATTTGTGCTAATTTTTTCTGATTAGCATGAAGTAAATAGAAGTATAAGCTTTTTAAGAATAATTTGTTGCAGAGATGTAGAGAAAGTCATGTGAATGGTACACATAAGATTTTTTCAGTAGCTTTCTGTTCACATGTTTGCATCTCCAGTACTACAGAATTTCTTGCTTAACTCTTTGCAAGCCAACTTTTTTTTTCTTTTTCCCATGCTTATGCAGTCATGCCTTTTGTTTTCTACTACTTCTTAATGTTCCTTTACACATTCAAGTAGCATTTGTTTTTCAGGACATCGTGGGTGATTGCTTTTCCTATCCATTTTTCAATTTTTTTAATTAAGTTATTACTGTATTATCATTTTTTGCTATTAAACTGTCAAAGTGCCGAGTATGAAACAACTTTTCTTAAGATGAGCTGTTTTATGAATATAGAATTTGCAAGGCACCCCAAAGTGTTATTCATGAATACCAGTCTTTAGCACACTTAAAGCTATCAGCTTGGGTCACGTTTGAACCCATGATCTTGGAATTAGAAAGCCAAGATGTGTGGCAGAATGCTAACTGCCCACCACAATGGGGAGCAGGGTAAAAGTTGAAATTATACCAAGTTTTCTATTCCCATTCCCAGCTTCCCAATATTTTGAATACTCATATTGTTATATGCATATTTTAATTTTGTCTTTCCTGTTCCTATTCTTACATACTGTGAATCTGCCTTATGTCCAAGTTTTTAGTTGAGCAATTTTAGCAAAATATGGACAGAGTGAATGTTTTCTAAAGGTTAAAGCTTGTTTGCAAAACAAGCAAAAATTACTAAAAATAGACTCTTTGCAAGATTGTTTTGCAGTTGAAAAGTAGTGATTTAACAGTGATTTTTGTATATTAAGTATACAAACTATAAAAAATGTATTCAGAATGAAGGAAACTTTTCTAGCTATTCCCAGAAAACCAATATATCAAATATCTTAAAAATGTTCTATTTTAATTCAAATAGTTCAGAGCCATTTTTGAGAAAATAAAAAATAATAAACATTCACGTAAAGCGTAGTTTGGATTGGGGAAAGTTTTTAAAAAAAAATGCTTTATGTTGTTTCCTTGGAGGATGCTGATATTAAATACAAAGGTTAACCATTTGCTTTTACTTTCTCTAGCATGTAAAGGCAATGTAGAAAGCAGATAGAGAAGGTATTATATTCCATCCAAAAATTAGATACCAAGATTTCTCAAGAAATACATATTTTAGAGTCCTCTGAACCCAATAAAAGCATTTTTAGAAAAAGATCTGGAGTCTGTGCATGCGTGTGTGTGTGTTTTTGTGTGGACAGCATAACTCAAAAACAAGGAGTTGATTATATTTAAGTTCAGTATCTTCCAAAGATGAGACATGAACATTTTCAGAAAAATCCCTCACCCCAACACCCTTTACTACAACATTTTATGAAAATTTTGAGTTTCTCAAAAATGCCATCTGCTTTAATATATTTTCATGAATTTTGAATTTTCTCAGAATGGTCTCTGTAGACTTCTTCATTCTACGATTTTGTAACTTTTGTATAACTGATAAACCATAAGAGATAGACAAAAGCTTACCATACAAAAAATGTAGATCTCGTTAAAACACACAATTATTTATGTCATATACCTTGTGGTGTTAGGTAAATTTCCTGTATGTTTGCATCCAGGAAATAACAATATTACAGTAACAATAAACCTACAAACATTCAGGAGATACAATAGGTAGGGCCAGACTGAAAACTCAATGCCAGTGCCAGGATTTGAACCAGGATTTCTTGGTCCTTAGTCAGTTGCTATAAACACTGAGCAACATGCTGACATAACATTAAATATCTCAACTGACTCGAATGTTTCCCAGTTACATGACATTAAATATCTCAACTGACTCAAATGTTTCCCAGTAATTAACCTAATACAGGAGATTCACTTATCACCCCTCATACCACAAAGTTCAAAGGATCTTCAGAATATATAACATCACCTTTGCTTCACAATATCACCACAGGCTACAAAATTTACTTTGAAATACAACAAAAGACTCTATTACTAGCGACAAGTTGGCCAGAGTTTACCAATTGCATGCAGTGAGTAAAACCTTGTATTGCATAAGCAGAATCAAGAGAAATCTGGAAACAAGATTCAAGGAACATATAAGATGTTTATAGCATTGCAAATAGATAATTCAGCTCTAGCACAGCATATCTGGTCTTCTGACCCATAAAAAACACAGCTACAAATTGGAAGCTTTGGAGAGAATGCATATATTAAAACACAAGGATCACACTATGAACTTTTGAACTACAGCTTTTAAAAATTCATCACACTGGCACCATTAACCACACCAATCTGCAGCATCCTCTGGGGACAAGAACTGCCACGACCAGTGGGAAGTATACTGAAGATGTGAAAAATTCAGCTCCTGAAATGCATTAAGCAATTGCTTATTTGTGATGTAGCGTTACGACTTTCCAGCTCACTTATTTAATATATGGGGGAAATTTAAAGACTACATAATCTAATGCAGATCATCATAGGCTGGTTCATAATAATTGTGAATTGTAACAAGAACACAAACTAAATATACACTTATTTTAATATGTGTTCAGTTAAATGCAAAGCTTTGTTAGAATCAGGAACAAAGGTTTGAACAAGTTTTAACTTTTTTGTTCTTGGTAACAGGTACGGTGGCTTGGACCCTTATTGTTCATATTATATTCTTCAGAAGTGTAGAAATTACTGAAGGCAGCTGTAGCATGAAACAACCATCAGAAAGCTATCTAGTCACAAGCTAGGTAATAAAAAAATCTGATGTGTTACATTCTCTACCTCTCCGTAATAAATTATTGTTAAAAAGCTTATTTTTCTATCTATTTCATGCTAAACAAGATAAACATTAGCAGAAATGGTCTTATTACTTGCTTTCTTGTAAGTAGAAGGTAATAAGGGAATACACTAGGCTAAAATGATAGTCAAATCTTTTAAAAGCTGGTTACCGTGTGGTTGAAATCTGTTTCTGTGCATTGCCAGGAGTTGGATAATTCTGATATGAGAAAACTTTAAGTATTTTAAAACTGAAACCAATAACAACAAATATCTCTAACAGTCAACTTGACACAAAAAAAAAGTATATGACATAAATTATGTGTCTTAACAAATTCTACATTTTTTGTGCATTAAGTTTTTTAAGTTTTTGGTTCATCAGTTATGCAAAATTCAGCAAATCATCCACAATAAAGTGATATTCAGAGGCTATTACCAGAAAATGCAAGATATACATTTTATTTGTGATGTAAATATCATTAAAATATGGCATTTTAATCGTTATTAGCCATTTTTCAGAAAAACAACATTTTTAAACATTTTCCATGTAAAGGGTAGCCTGGGGGGGTTCTTGAAAAATCTTTTGTCACATCCTTGGAAGATAATAAACATAAATACCAGGTTTGGTATTAACAATCTTTTTGTTTTTGTGCTATGCTGTCCACAGATGCGTGCACACACACACACGAACCTTTTTTCTAAGAATGCTTTTTTTTTTGGACTCAGGGAACCTTAGAACATATATTTCCGGTGAAATTTTGACACAAACATTTTTGGGTGGAATACAATACCTTCTCTCACTACTCTGTACACTGTATGAACACATGTGCTAGAGAAAGTAAAAAGGAAGAAATTTGTTCAAATGTGCAACTTGACCAGATAACATATGAATTGTATTTAATTCCACCTAATAACACAATTAGTTCCATATTATTTAAAATAACTTGACCATACAAAGAAAATACAGCAATACTAAATACTAGAGTCCTCCTGAGTTGCTACTTAACGAAGTGGCCCAAGTAGTTTCAACCTTGCAGTTATTCAACTATCAGGCCACCTTACATCTACAGACGACCTCCAGCTCTATATAAAATATGTTTCTAGGTGATTTAGATCCCCACTTTATTTTCTTCAACCATTTCTTTTAATCTTGCCTAGATAATCCCCAAACTAAGATTCTGTGCCTAGCTTTCATATTCACCAACTTTTCCCCTCTTATCTTTATTGGTAGATTAGACCACTTCTGAATCCAAAGTTTTGCTCTCATTTCTTTAGTTCCTTCACATTCCAGATTTACACGCCAATAGTTGACTTGCTTTCCTCTATATTTAAACCATCTTGAACCTTTCAACTCCACTACCCATATTTGGGCCCATGCAAATTCTTCCCTCATCCACTTGTCACCTTTATCTACATAATTCTCTCTATGGCATATTTTCTTTAGCTCCTTGTATAACCCAAGTGACTTTTTGTTGCTGAAACTATCTATTATCTCTCTTGAATTTCCATATCATCAATTTTAACTTCTTTCCAAAATCCACTTTCCTTGCTCTCTCTATCGTGCCACACTATATCCAAGCCAATGTTTTCCATGATCTCATTAATTCTATTAATCCAGTTGTTTCTTCCCCTCATTCCTTCTTGGATGACTAGACAATATTTCAAAATGTGATTCTCTTCTAAATTAGATTCTAAACCAATATTTAAGAGTTCTTGATATTTTTTCTTCACTCTCTACTCTGCCTAGTTTAGCTTGTGCAACCCCATTTGGTGTGCTTATAGGTAGTCCAAAAATTTGTTTACAAAAATTCCTGTGAATCAAATCTATATTTAGCCATCCCTCCTCAATGTCCCATATTTCTAATCCAAACCTCCTCATTTTAGCCTCTACTACTGCCGCACATATTTTCTCCAATGCATTTCTGGTACTTTTTACCTAAAGGCACAGCTTTCAAAGCCAAAAAGTGTCTCTGGCAAAAGTGTCATTTGTACTTTGTTTATATGCAACTCAAAAGTAATAGCAAAAAGTCTTAACACCAAAAATTGGTAGAAGTTAAGATAAACAACTTTAACGTGTTCTATTAACAAAAGAATGAAGCTTGATATGATCGCAGAATAGAAAGTATACAGAAAGGAAACTTGAGGGCAGCTCCTTTGATTTGCATGAATCAAGCACTGTGCTAGATGCCATATTGAGACTTAGTAACTGCAAAGAATGGAAGAATGAGAATGAAAAGGAGTACAGGGTAGTGAGAGAATGTATTTATCTAGGAGTTAAAATTGATAGTGGTGGCAATTGGGAAAAGCAAAAGAAATTTGCATTGGCAAAAGGAAAAGGAGCTTTATCAGCTATTAGAAGTTGCAAATACAAAGCACCTAATATAAATATTAGATGGTTAGAAAAAGTGTACAATATGGTGGTTGAGGCAAAAATGCTATATGGGATAGAAGTATGGGGATTAGAAGGAGGATGGGAAGGCATAGATGAGGTGCATAGGAAATTTTGCAAAGAAATACTGGGGTTACCAAATGCAACTGTTAGGCAGGTAGCACAAATAGAGCTGGGTAGAGTGGCAAGTAAGGGAAAGATTATGGAAAGGGCATTGAAATTTTGGCATAGGATATTGAAATTGGAAGAAAGGAATTTGTTAAAACAGTGTTTAGTATATCAAGAGAAAAGTTTAAAGAACAAGGGATGGGTAGACTGTCTTCGAAATAACCTGGAAAGTAGTGGGTTAGGGGAAATGTGGAGAAGAAGAGAAAATAATGTGAATAACTTCTGGAAGTTGGCAAGGAAAAGATTTGAGGATATAGAAATACAAAAAATATTTAGTGAAATAACTGAAAAGAGATCTTTAGTTTTCTATATACCAATGAAAGTCTCATGGGGAAGGGAAAAGTACATTGATGTGACAAATAAAGAGGAGCGAGAAGGTATTGCATGGCTGAAAGCAGGAGTATGGAGATTAAAAGGTCTAAGGAAAGGTATTCCACAAAATCAATGTCCTATATGTGGCGGAAATGAAGATATAGAACACATTTTATTTAAATGTAAAGGAACTGAAATTTGGAGAAAAAAGTATATTAATAAGAAATGGTTTAAAATAGATAGAAATGTAGTAGTAGTTGAAATGTTTCAAAAAGATAGTAAGAAGATTGGACAATTCTTATGCAAAGTGAAAAATAAATGGATATGGACAGTAAATAGACAAAATGGTGTAATAAACTAGAATTAATAAACTATTGTAAAATATGAGTATGACCGGTAAAGAGCCAGGGCTGAACACCGATCATATTCACCTGTATAATGCTTAGCATAAATAAATAAATAAAATAAAATTAAAACTGCAAAGAGAAAGTTGTTGATTACATAGATTTTAAGCAAATTAAAACATTTAAAATAATAAAGCACAAACATATGTAATGCTATCTTATGTGTGGAATACAAGACTTTCTCTGCTTGATCTCCTACAAACTATTTATACGACTGTTTCTTCTTCTGTTTCTTGTGATGCTATGCGATGTATTGAAATCCCATTCTATTCGCATGAACTTGAAAAAAGGAAGGAAGAATGTATGAATAGTACTTTCCACATAAGAAAATGTGTGGTATCTCGAAAGTGGATAACACCACAAAAAATGTAAATGACAAATTGTGGCTTTAGCAGGATCTACTTTTTTGTATAGATTTTATCTCTTACGGTTTACCAGTTATAAAAAAAGGTCATCCAGACTGAAGAGGACTCAAAGCATACGGCCAGAAAACTCAAGGTATATATTTAATTTTTCAAACAAAAGTTTTAAACATATGGTATTTTAATAAAAGTCATTAGAGAAATTTTTGCGTTCTCTAGCTCTTATGTACAATGTAGAGATAGAGAAGGTATTGTATTCCATACAAAAATTCAGTACCGATATTTCAGCAGAAACTTATGTTTTGAGGTCCACTGAGTCCGAAAAAAAGCATTATTATAAAAAGGTCTGTGTGCATGCATCTGTCTGTCTGTGGACAGAATAGCTCAAAAACGAAAAGTTGGTTAAACACCAAACTTGGTATTTAAGTTCAATTATCTTCCAAGGATGCGACATGAACATTTTCAAGGGAATCCCCTAGAGCCCCAATTACCCTTTATGTGGACTATTTTTCCAAAATTTTGATTTTCTCAAAAATGGCTCTAACAATTTTGATTAAAATGTCATATATTTAAGATATATTTTTATGACAAATGAGATGTATATCTTGAATTTTCTGGGAATAGCCTCTGAAGATCTCTTCATTCCAGATGACTTTTATGCATATAACTGAACTAGTAAACCATAAGAGACAGACAAAAGCTTACTAAACAAAAAATGTGAATCTCATTAAAACACACAATTTAATATACATTTTTGTTTGTTTGTAGAGTTGACAATTTTAGAGATATTCAGCTTAAGATACTTTTCTCAAATGGGCCAAAAGTTATTCCTAGGAAGCAATGAGAACAAAATTTCAATTGTTTCACATAGTGACTTTTAAAGGATTTGACTAGTGCTTTAGCCTGTGCATTCTCTTATTTCCCCTCTACTTACAAAGAAGCAAGTAATAAGACTAATTCTGGTAATGTTTATCATATCCACAAAACAAACCCTAACTACATGCAATGATGGTTAGGAAAATATGTAGGTAGGAGTAATTAACCATATGATTCATTCAATGGGCTGCCAAATTTTATTTAATACAAGAATATAACAGTTTGTCAATGAATCAAAACGGACAATAAGTATGATTAGACAGTATGGATCATTTCTGTCATACATAAAAAATAAATAAATAAAAATAAAAACTGCGCAAAACTGCAGCTTGATGCACACATGATAAACCACATTACTAATTTTACAGCAGACATTCCATGTTTCTATACCATATGTTGTAATGATTCATTAAAGGAAAACATTACAGGAAACAAATAATATAAAATTGAAACTTGATGCAAACCTTGTTTGCATTTGAATTATTTTTGTGTTAGGTGCTGAGCACCATTGGCCACCTTTTATCTCACTACTGCTCATTATGAGAGCAGTAAAGTTTTAAAAGTCAACAAATATTCTAACTTACTACATTGTGTAATTAGCTGTTGAGTAGAATATAAGCCCAGCAGCTAAAATACACAATAACTGACAAAATGAATATTATGAGCTGTGCAACTTCAACAACATATCTGTTGACTCGGTCCCAATAAGGCAGAATTTGTGCATGCACACGGTTTAAAGTTTCCTTTCTGTATGTCACTCTCCGCGGTGTAATGGTTACCATGCTAACTTCTATATCCAAGGTCGCGGGTTCAAACCCGGCAGATGACGATGGATTTTTTCAGGCATAAAAATCCTTAGCATGGCTTCCTTCGGAAGGGAAGTAAAGCCGTTGGTCCAGTGTCGTAGATTTAGGCACGTAAAAGAACCTCAAGCCTGACAGAGAGGTCTCTGAGCAAAATTAAGCCGTCTTTCACGCCCAGTATAGAATGGGATGCTGAGGACCACAGCAGTTAAAGAGCATCCATAAATAACCGCCATTTACATTTACATTTTTTCCTTTCTGTATACTATCTATTCTGTGATACAATTACAGCAATTGAAATTCATAATGGATCTACACCTAGAAAATGTTTACTCATCAAATTTTGTCATTGGCCAACCTGCATTATAATAGTTGAGTTGAAGCATGCAAAAACTCTTGTTTCACTGACATGACTTTTTCTGTTCCATAAAAAGCTTTCCTTATAAAAGATTATTTTTATATACATCATACTAATCAAGATACACATTGCCAGAACTTGTCTTATAATTAGAAGGAGAATAAGGCATACACTAGGCTAACATTATATTTAGATCTTTAGTCACTAAATGAAACAATTGAATTTTGGTTCTCTTTTCTTGCTAGGAGAAACAAACAAGAGACAAAAAGAAAGATTTCTCTCATTTGAGATAAGTACTTCAAAACTGAAACCAATAACTTGGAATATTTTGAAGCCAGTTAACTAAACAAAAAAAGTGTATGACATAAATTGTGTGTTTCAATGAGATCTACATTTTTGCGTAGCAAGTTTTTTATAAAATAATACAGAGTGAAGCCAAGGTGTCTGGTTGACTCAAGTGGTATTATTTTATAAATTATTACAGTGCTTCACAGTGTTAATTCCAATTGGTTTTTAACTATTTTGTAATTGCAAGTTTTTGTCTCTCTCTTACGGTTTACCAGTTATACAAAATTCATCCAGGATGAAGAGGTTTTCAGAGGCTATTCCCAGAAAATTCAAGATATACTACTGTGTCAAGAAAGTTCTGGGAATCCGCCAATAAAACACAGGCCCCTTCTGAAATTATACATTTATGCCAACGAATAATCTAATCATAAAACATTTCTTGTAGGCACTTTAGGAATCGATGTCAATTCTTCTCTTCTGGCTCTACAGCCCTTGGTGAGCTTTGGCCTCCTGCACAATCCTCCTCCACATATCTCTATCTTCTGCTTTACTTTTCCACCCTCTGATTCCAATTTTTCTTAGGTCTTCCATCACATCATCTAACCATCTTGTTTTTGGTCTTCCTTTTTTTTCTTCTAGCGTACAGTCTTCCTTTCAATATTCTTTTTGGCATTCTATCTTCTGTCATTCTCTCTATGTGTCCTAGCCATCTTATTCTTTGTGCCTTTATAAATTTCACAATATTTTGCTGCTTAATTAGTTCTTCTATCTCATAATTATATCTTATTCTCCATTGGTCTTTATCCTTTACAGGTCCAAAGATTCGTCTAAGTATTTTCCGTTCAAATCTTCGTAGTATTTCTTCATCTACATTGTTTAGGGTCCAGGTTTCTGCAGAATACGTTACTATTGGTCTTATTAGTGTTTTATAGATATTGTATTTTGTCCCTGTACTAATAAGCCTATTTTTTAATAGATTTAAATTTGCATAATAGGCTGCATTTCCACCTTGAAATCGATGTCAATTGTCCCCACAAATTTTCCTTTATGTCTTCTATCGACTGAAAACGGGTGCCTCGAAGTGGTAACTTGAGTTTTGGAAAGATAAAGAAATTAGCAGCAGCCAGATCAGGTGAAGTTGTTCAGTGAAATTTGTTGAGTTTTGGCCAGAAATTCGTTCACAATAATAGCCTTGTGAGCTGGTATGCTATCGTGGTGCAGAATCCATGAGCTGTCGTTCCACAAATCTGGCCTTTTTTGCTGTATTTGTTCTCTCAAACGCCGCATAACGCTAAGATAATAGTCTTTATTTACCATCTGACCTTCTAGCAAGAACTCTGAGTGCACGACACTGCGATAATCAAAAAAAAGAAAGAAAAAAACTGTCAACATGACCTTCAGTTTTGATCGAGTTTGACGTGCCCATTTACATTTTGGTTCAGTTGGAAGGCGCCATTCGGAAGCTTGTTGACTGGTTTGAGTGTCAAACTCGTAAACCCACGTCTCATCACCAGTTACAATGTGTTTCATGAATGTGGAGTCGGAACTGGCTCATTCTAGCATGTTTTCAGCAATCCTTACGCGATTGAGTTTTTGAAGAAAATTAAAGTCTTTTGGAACTAACTGAGCTGCAACGCATGTCATGCCCAAACAATCGTTTAAAATGGTACAGATCAATTTGGGAGACACATAAAGTTCAATGGCAATCTCTGTCAGACCAAAATGACGATTTTTAGTTCAGTTGAAACCGTTGATGGCCGACCAGAGTGAGGCAAATCTTCCACCACATCTTGACCATTTTTGAATGCACTGTACCACTCATATGCACGTGTTTTTGATAACGTCGATTCACCCTAAGCCCTCTGTAACATTTTCAACGATTCGGCACATGAAATACCATTTGCAATGCAAAATTTAAGACAGATTCTTTGTTCAATATTTGTATCCATCATGAAATCGCAAATCACCTTTGAGATGCACTAACAAAATGGCTTACTGTAAACAAACTAGATGACACATGACGATCAAACTCTGTGTGGGTATAGAGGAAAGGTGTACCAACTTAGCGACAACAATAATTTTGAATCCTCTTTTAAACAGGATTTTTCAATGATCAATTCCTGGTACTTTCTTGACAGAATGTACATTTTATATGTCATTAAAGTATTTTAAACATATGACATTTTAATTAAAATGTTGCAGCAGAGGGTAATTGGGGATGGGAGGTGGTTTCTCGAAAATCTGTGTTGCATCCTTGGAAGATACAAACTTAAATACCAAGTTTGGTACTTAACCAACCTTTTGTTTTTGAGCTATGCTGCAACCACCCTCACATGGACATGTTCTAAAAATTTTTCTTGGATTCAGAGGGTCTCAAAGCATGAATTTCTGTTGAAATCTCAGTATCAAATGTTTGGGTGGAGTAGAATATCTTCTCAGTCCACTTTACATTGTAATATGGGCTAGAGAAAGTAAAAATCATCAGTTATAAGTGCACAAAATTGACTATCCACTTTGCTACTGATTGAGTGATAAACATGCATTTCCTTTCTTGTTCTCAGGGTATTGCAAACCAAATGTGTGCTATTTTGTTTCCCAATCTCATTTGTTTTCTGTTCTTTGCTATTGTGAACAATCCTGATGTTCTAATCTTACCTCTGAGTCATTTTAATGTTAAAATATACATTATACACATTACCTGCAAGAAATATGAACACTTGTTTATTTATTTATCATTTTGCATTCTTTTCTTTCACCTGATGATACTCCTGTAAAAAATTCTATTTGAGATGTCCAAGATAAAGACTGTCCCAAAGCACTGATACTTAATTTGGAAAGTCTAAAGCAACTTCTAAATGTCAATAACATTATTATGCAATATTGTTATTTGCAAATTTTATGTACCCGAGAAAATGAGTGACAGCAAGAACCTCTGTCATGTATAGTTTTGGTCATAGACATGCAGCTTGCATAGCTATTCCTTAGGCTTTTTATGTGAACACAAAGAATAGGAAATAATCCAGATGAAAGATTGGTTATATAAAAAAAAAATAATTGTACACATATGAAAATTCATTAAATAATATGGTTTAGTGAGCTCTAACATTTTAAAAAATGTTTAAGAACTGGACAGTTCAACTTTTGCTGAGTTACTGAGCCTAGTTACTACATCTGGAATTGAAACAAATCTGAAGTTACATTTGCAAAATGTTCTCCATTCACTCTTCTACAAACTATTACAGATAGCTCTATCTATTTCAGATACAGATAAACTCATTATTCATTTACACACGTGCATTTCATTGTAGGTATAGGAAGAATATGGTATAATAAAGCGATTGTCAAATCTTTTCAAACTTGGTCGCTATGTGATGACTTTGAAATTGTTTTCTTTGCATGAACAGGATAAAAAGAGAGAAAGGAAAAGATTAGCGATTTGCAATTGAGAGATACACAAATGATTTTAAAATTCAAACCAATAACGATAAAATATCTCAGAAATGATTAACGCCACAGAAATTTTGCCATAAATTGAAGGTTTTGTTGAGATTTACATCTTTTGTTAGTAATACAGTATCATCAGATTTAGACAGCCATGCTCTAATCAGCTCTTGGGTCTCGGGCACACCCCTTGACTGCTGAAATTGAGTTCCCACTATTGCGTTACATAATATGACATTACCTTCTGACTCACACCAAGTATGTAATAAACAAAGGCTGCAGAGAACATTCTTTGGTGGTTTTCAGTTGTGTGTTAGTGCAGCCATGCTCTGATATACTGCAGAACAAAGAGTTTACATTTGTTGCAACTTTATAAAACACAAATCTCCATCTCTGTATCACCCTCCGTGCTGTAAAGGTTACCATGCTAACTTCATATACCCAAGGTCACGGGTTCGAACCCGGTGAAGGACAATGGATTTTTTCGGGCGTAAAATTCCTTAGCATGGCTTCCTTTGGAAGGGAAGTAAAACCGCTGGTCCCGTGTCGTAGATTTACGGCATGTAAAAGAACCTCAAGCCTGATAGAGAGGCTTCTGAGCAAAATTAAGGGATCTTTCATGCCCAGTACAGAATAGGACTCTTGAGAACCACAGCAGTTAAAGAGCGTCCATAAATAAAACTTTTTTTTCCATCTCTGTGTTGTAGAGAATTTCAGGAAAACTTTCCTGATATTGATCCCTCTAGCAGAAGTACAGTTCATAAAATAGTCAAGAATGTTAAAACTGACAGAGGAACAGATTGATGATAACAGTGCATGGTTAGAACATTTGCAAAGAAATTCTTTCTTCAAGTTTGCACAGCAAGCAGGAGTGAACTATGGGTCGTCAGCACAAAAAGTGTACATATCTAATCCCAAACATTACAAAAAGTACAAATTAATGTATGGGAAGAAATAACTAACATATCCCAAAAAGAGTTACACAATTGAGCTATTCCTGTCGTCAAGCACAAGAACATTTCCAACATCTTCTTTGAAAAGGTAAGCAATGTAAAGTAAATTCAATACTGTAATTTGTGAAATAATAGTGGTCCTAGTTGACCTTGTCCATTTATTTGTTTTGATGCATAAGATGGTATGCACAGGGAAAAACTGCCAGGAGGAAAACAGTGAGTGACCACGACCCAGGTGCCTTTAAAGCATGGCCGCTCAATCTGATGACTCTGTAGGCATAATAAGAGATTAACAGCAATATACAGTGATGGTAAAATATTTTCAAAGTCAGTCACTGTGTGATGGCTTTAAAATTGTTTTCTTTGCACGAACACAATAAACAGGAGAGAGAGAGAGAGAGAGAGAGAGAGAGAGAGAGAGAGAGAGAGAAGAAGAAAAAAAAAAAAAAAAAAAAAATATATATATATATATATATAGTGTATAGTGATTTGCAATTGAGAGAAGAACAAAGGATTTTAAAGTTTAAACTAATAACCATAAATTATCTCAGAAATGGTTAATATAACAGAAATGTTGACATAGATTGTGAGTTTTAGTGAGATCTACATCTTTTGTGCAGTCATATTTTATCTATCTCTTAGAGTTTCAAGTTATACAGAAATCACTGTGATTAAGGACTTCACAGCCTATTGCTCAAAAATTCAAAACAGGCATCTTATTTGTCATGGAAATATCTTATACGTAGTTTAACCAAAATTGTTAGTGGCATTTTAAAGAAAATGAATAAAAATGAAAACTTTTCATATATTAAGTATCTCATATATCTTTCTTTGATGCACCACTTTTCACTCATCTTACTCTTCATCATTCAAGGTTTGTGTTCCACACCGAGCATTTCTTATAAAGCTGATCATAAGCATTCTAACAATGCACAACAGATTTCAAACATTTTTGATCCATGCAATACATTGTTTAACCCTTCAATTTGAGCACTAGGCAGTCATAATATTTAATATAAAATATTTACTGCACAATAAAATTAACTTTGTAAGGGGCACATAACATTTTGCATTAAGTAGTAATAATGACCCTTTTATCCAACTTTACTCAGTACTTTCAATAAATTTTCTTTAAAGCAATACCTTACTACTTCACAACTTGTAAAGTAAGTTTATTATTAATGCAAACGTTTGGATGCTTGAAAAAATGTTTTCCAATGTTACTGGTAGACGTTTTATGCTGATTACATTTTTACCAATTTTGTTTGGCAGCTAAAATATTCACTATGCTAATTTGTTGCATGCACCTAAAAACGCATTAACTTATTGTTAGCACAGATAGATAGTGACGGAGGGCTGCATGATGATGGATTTAACACAAGGTTGGACTTAGGTTTGTGTGCATTTCTGTTATGGAACTGTTGCAATTGCATGTGATTAAGTTGCAGCAATATGGGTTGGTGGCCAAAGCAATTAAACCATGTGTAATTATGGTAACACCCTCTTTCTCTCTCATACATTCAGATACAATTAGTCTTAAGGCTAACCTTGGGTTGATGGCATACTCTTTCCTATTTGTTCTAAAACAAACAAGTTAAAGAGACACTACAGAGAAAACTTTTGCATAATTATCATAAATTTTATAATTTAAAAGATGCTCTGCAAATTTCCAAAATCCTAATAGGCAAGTTCTTTAAAAAGGGATTAGAAATATTATCAGATGAATTACACTATACTAAAAATGTTACCTGCATAAGAAGGATTTGTCAACGTCTGCATGGATGTGGGAGTGTTCGATGAGCTCTGATTTGCGTTGGAAAGTTTCTCCACAGGTTTGGCAGACAAATGGTCGATCTCCTTCTGCATGCAATCGGGCATGGGCCAAAAGTGTTCGTTTCTGTAGGAATTCTTTTCCACAAATGTCACAGGAATGTGGAATGCGACCATGTAGTCGTCCATGATTCACTAATTCAAATTTACGAGCAAAAGTACTTCCACAATCGGGGCAAACATAGGGATGTTGGCCACCATGAAAACGTGAATGAATTACAAGGTGTTCTTCCCGAGAGAACGTCTCGCCACACTGTTCACAGACATGGGGTCGCTCACCAGAATGAAACTTTGCATGAGTTGCTAGATGACGCTTTTGTGGGAATGTTCGGCCACATTCACGGCAGACAAAAGGCCTATCTCTACTATGAACACGAGCATGTGTTACCAAATGATGCTTCAAGGTGAAAGACTTTTTGCATTCTAGGCACTGGTAAGGGCGCTGACTACTGTGCAGAAGTAAATGTGTACTAAGACAATGTTTGTGAGCAAAGCTCTTACCACACTCTGGGCAGACATGTGGACGTTCACCTGTATGCACACGTGCATGTGTCACCAAATGATGCTTTAACAAGAATGACTTCCCACATTCAGGACATGAAAATGGTCGTTCCTTTGGAACTGTATACTTAAGGGTGTTGGTGGCAGTGGTTGAGAGCTGTTTTTCTACTGATGTAGCACTATCATTCTGCTGAGAACTGTCCAAATTTACTTGAGATTGCTGTGATTCTCTGTTTTTATTCTGTGATGAACTATTTGAGGTGCTGCTTGCGTTTTGAATGCCTAGATGAGAAGTATCAGTTCCTATGATACTATTAGAAGCAGTCACTTTTTTTAGCAAAAATTCACTACATTCTTGTGCTGTAAGCTGCAAAGGTGCACATGCAGACATAAAATGTTTTGCTGCCGGGTGTTTATCTGCACAGCCAAATATCTGACTGCTACCTGCACGAAAGATTGCGTTGGCAGCTTCACAGTTGCAACCCTTTTCACATCCAACATTAAATGCATCATGCTTTTTTACACTGCTTCCATGTGATTGATGAGCACTGTTTTGCTGTAGAGTATCATTCATCAAGAACATAGTTGTACACATGAGATTATTGGTCATAGTTCTATTAATACTATTAGCTGTTTGAATTAGAGTAGCTGCATGTTCTTTACTTCCAGCACTGGGTGCCTTATTACCCGTCTTACTATTACCATCACTGTTCAGTCCTTGCACTTGAGACGCTTCGTTTACATAGGAACTGAAACTGTTTAGGTTACACTGTGGAGCTATTGCCCACGGATTACCGAAGGTTGCGGTAGTAGATGTCGGTGCGGCACACATTGAAAAACCAGTACCACTTTGTAGTGCATCGCGAAATAAGGAGTCTTCCAGTTTGATCCTCTCCACTAGGTGCTCGGATACCACCTTAAGAGACTCAAAGTGCATAGAAGTTGGGCGGTTGCCCCGTCCTACCGGTGAAATAGCTCGATTCTCTGGTCTGTAATCATTGAAAGAAAGTTATTTCACATTTGTTTCAATTCAATCAACAAGAAAAAATTGCGCTTTTCGGTGAATCGATATTCCAATCACAAAAAATTGGTCTGAGAATAACATTTGAATGCCCTAGTCTTAAATTTAAAATACTTGCCATTCTTAATGAGTTCAAAGACAGTCTGAACTATCTTTAACAATATGTAAATAAAATGCATAGCAAATTTTTCTTTTTCATTAAAACGAAAGCATCCGCACCAGTTTACGCTTGACTGTCCGCCATTTTCCTTTTAAATCTACCCATCGCCAACATTTCGTGCGCATGCCAAAATTATTGCTACTTTGTAAGACAAGTGGCATCGATTTGCTACTTTTAATGTCGGTTTCGTTCCCGCTGTTGTGTAAGAAAAATAATGAATTTAATGTGAATCTCGGGAAATTATCAATCAATAATACTGTTTAATATGAAATGAGGTTGGCTGCAATGTCACAATATAACAACTAAAGCTAGCTAAAATCCCTGGATATAATCTGTCATATTAAAACATAATGAAATACTAAAATACTTGATGTCAGGGTACAAAATTCTCTTACTGTGCACCACTCTGCTGTGAAATAGGTTCTTCTTTAACTGAACGATCTGAAAGTGAAGTTGCTGTCACTCTTTGACAATCACTGTCTGCTATCTTCTTCCCATTGTCTTTATGTGACATTTCTAGTTTATCGGTTAAACTGCTTTTTCCAACCGTAGGTGGACTTACTTTTACATTTTCTTCAAAGCCAGGCTTTTCGTTATTCGCCGTTTCAGCAGATTTATCATAGACATCAAGTACATCTGAGGTTAGTTTTGATTTGGCATCACTTTGCTTTTCATTAAGTCCAGGCCTTATGGAATACATCTTATCAAAATATGATTCTAATGCTGTATAATTTATTCCAAGTTTGTCTGTTCCTTCAAAAACTTGTATCTGGCGCCAAGGACCGGCCCATTTCTTTTGTGGCATTTGCCCCATGTTGTTCATTACTTGGTGAGCATAACCGCACCTTCAATGTAACACCATTGCACTGAGTAACACCACAATTAAATTTAATTGCGGCTTCCGAACATATCTTCATAAATTACATGAGTTTATCTCATTTTAATAAATCAAGATAAAATTATTGGAAATAACACATAAGATAAACCGATTTCCTCAGACTAGCTGAAAAAAGGAACACATTGCCTAAGATCACAAGCAAAGAGAATTGGCAAAATCGTTGTTTTGCTATCAAAACACACGTTGGGGATGTTATGGTTCATTAAACACAATATTTACAATAAAGCGATCATGTGTGTCGAACACAAATGACAGTCTATTTTCTAACTATAAACTATTGAATTCCCTATATTGGTTTTTAAGAATAACCAACATGAGCAGCTAAAATACCCTACAAATTGCACCACATAAATGCCGGTTCTGGAATAAATTCCGGCCCGAAAAATAAGTTTGGGGTGAAAGAACTATTTATTTGCTTGTAGTTTCTTTCTTGGTGGAAGGTATTATAATATGCTGTCTTATTTACCTATGGCGTTTTACAGAACTAATATTCATATATCTTTTTTTGATATCCCAAGGAGCCCAGGAACTCCCGTGGGCGACAGCCAGCAATGGTTTGGCACATTTTTTTTTTAAAATTTATTTATTTATTTTATGCCGCTTTAACTTACAACGTAATCATACCACGACAAGTTTGGCAGATTGTAATTTGAAATTTTAGCTTTCCAGATGGTCCAAAATTCCAAACATACAATAATATATTTATTATTATGGTTTAAAATATAAAAGTCTAAAGTGTTACAATCACATAATTGTAATAATTATTTGACATGTTCAATGTCCCTGAGCCTTGCCCGAAAATTGGATCTTACCTTTGATAATGGGACCAAACGAAGAAAACAAATAAACAAAATGCCTTACTCTGTCATCCATCGTTTATTTAATGTGAACAACCTTCTTTACTTTCTCTGGCACGTAAATGTGCATCATTTTCGAAACGTTGGGGTCAATCCATTTACGAGGGCGGATCGAAAAGTAACGCACAATAAATTTTTACTTTCTCCATGCTTACTATGTACATAGTGTATAGAGAAGGTATTGTATTGAACCCAAACATTCATGTTTTGAGACCGCCTGAATCCAAAAAAAGTATTTTTAGAAAAATGTCCGTTTGTGTGTCTGTCAGAGTATGTGTGTGTGTGTGTGGACAGCATAGGTCAAAAACGAAGAGATCGTTAAACACCAAACTTCGGTATCTTCCAAGGATGCGACACGAAGATTTTCAAGAAAATTCCCCCACCCCCAACTATCCTTTACATGGAAACATTTTTGAACATGTTTTCGTGGACTTGGCCGTTTTTGAAATAGGCCTTGTTATTAGTTTCAGCTTTAAAATATTTATGCTTTTCCGATACGGGAATTTGTCAACTCCTGTCCATACAAACAAAGGTGCTTCAACCACATAGCAACCAGTTTTTAAAAGATTTGACTATCGATTTCGCCTATGCTAAATTCCTTATTTCCCTCCTACTTATAAGGAAGTAAGTGATAAACTCCTTTATGTTCATTTTTCCTCGAATAGCATTAAGTAAATAGAAGAATAAGCATTTTAACACTAATTTATTGTAGAGATGTAGAGCAAGTCTTGTGAATGGAACACATCAGATTTTTTTACAAAAAAATTTAACACTTAAAAAAAATCACAAATGAACCAACACCTTTTACCTACTTACCAATTTTCTCAACAATTTGTCCCATTGTGATCCAATTTCAATATGCCCTGTTCTTAGAAAGCCGTTTCCCTGAGGTAAGCCATCTGCGGAGTGCTGATTTCACTTCCGCATCTCTCGCATAGCGTGGGCCGGCCAGGAATTTCCTCATGGGACCAAACAGATAAAAGTCCGACAGTGCAAGGTCCGGACTGTATGGTGGATGGTGAAGCACCTCACAACCAAATTTGACTTTTTTTCTGACAAACAGCAGCAGCAACCTGGGAGCGAGCATTGTCATGAAGAAGTTTGACATCTCCAGCATTAATGTGGCGTTTGTCATGGAGGTCACGACGCAGTTTCACCAAAGTTTTAATGTAGGCTACAGCATTCACAATCCCAAGTTCAGCAAAGTTCACCAATAAAGCACCGTGTATGTGCCAGAATATTGTTACAAGCACTTTCCTAGCAGATTGAGTCACTTTGACTTTTTTCTTTACTGGGGAACCAGCATATTTCCACTCCACACTTGCCTTCTTTGTTTCGGACGTATAGTGTATGCCGACTCATCACCAGTAACGATTCCTTTCAGAAAGTCATGCCCTACTGCGGTGTACCGTTAAATGATCCAAGCTTATCATCATTCGCTGACCCTTGTGGTTGCTTTCAGGTTCTTAAGGACCCAACGAGCACCAACTTTACGAACTTTCAATGTGTCATGAACAACATCGTACACTTCACCATAGTAAATGTTGAATTGTTGCGATAAGGTTCACAGTTGCACACAATGGTTGTTCAAAATTACCGTCTCAATGCATCTGACATTCTGCGGGATTGCAGCTGTCATCGACCTCCCGAGCGTGGCGAATCATCAAGGTTCACACGACCCTCTTGGAAGAATGCACACCACCTGAAGACATTGCTACGGTCCATATAATCATCCCCATACACGCCACGCATGTCCCTGTGAATTTCACTTGGCTTATGCCCTTTGGCCCACAAATATCGTGACATAGCTCTCTGCTCTTCATACGTGAACGGCAGAAGCATGCGCGTCATCTTTTTTTGCGTAGTTCACGCTTCTCTCGCAAGAGCTGAACGTGAAACAATATGTATCCTCTATAATGAAAACTTCAGCTATATCTGTGTGAAATTGCAACATTTCAGCTGCAATACCAAGGCAGAAAAAAAATATTGTGCGTTGTTTTTTGATCCGTCCTCGTACCTACCTGCCTAGAAGCCCGAGAACACTTAGAGTTAAAAACATTACATTGTGGAACATCTAGGGAAAGCCATGTGAATGGAACATATCAGATTTTTACGAAACTATTACTTTCCTTTGAATGAATGTACTAAAGAAGGTATTGTATTCCACCCTTAAATGCATTACCGAGATTTCACTGGAAATGCATGTTGAGGACGTCTAAACCAAGAAGTTTTAGAATAAGTCCATGGGGTGTGTGTGTGTCGCCCTCCGTTACCATGCTGACTTCATATACCCAAGGTCGCGGGTTCAAACCCGGCGGAGGACGGTGGATTTTTTTCGGGCGTAAAAATCCTTAGCATGGCTTCCTTCGGAAGGGAAGTAAAGCCGTGTCGTAGATTTACGGCACGTAAAAGAACCTCAAGCCTGATAGAGAGGCCTCTGAGGAAAGTTAAGTTGTCTTTCACGCCCAATTTAGAATGGGACGCTGAGAACCACAGCAGTTAAAGAGCGTCCATAAATAACACGCCATTTACATTTGTGTGTGTGTGCGCGCGCGAGCATAACTCAAAAACGAAAAGTACTTTAAATACCAAACTTAGTATTTAAGTTTAATATCTTCCAAGGATGTGACACTAAGATTTTCAAGAAAATCCTCCTACCCCAAACTTTCGAAATTTTCGAGTTTCTAAAGAATAGCTCTAACGAATTGGTTAAAACGTCTTATACTAAAGATGTTAGCCTGGTAAATAATATGTTTAGCCTGATTTTTTGGTAGCTCCTGAAGTGCTCTTCATTCTAAACTACTTTTCCATACCTGGTAAACCTTAAGATGCAGGCAAAAACTTACACCACTATGAATGCGTTAAAACACACAATTTATGCCGTATATAACTTTTATTATTATTATTATTATTATTATTTTTAATTATTACTATTAATGTATTTGTTTATTTATTTTTGTATTTCTAACCGTTTCAGAGATTTTCCCTATTATTGGATTCAGTTGTAAAACACTTTCTTAAAAGTTTGAATTTTGACCAAAAATTATTTTTTTGGGAGGAAGGGCCTTTGTTTTATTTTACTCAATCATCCCTCACCATCCAATCTAATTCATCCCTCGCCAACCAGTCCAATTCATCCCTTTTCTCAAACGGATGTCCTCATTCTTTGCATATCTCTTTTCAAAGAGAGCCGAATTTCAATGACAATTGAATGGTAGAGTTTTTAAAAGATTTGACTATCGCTTTAGTCTATTGTTATTCCCTTATTTCCCTTCTATTTTAAGAATCTAAGTAGAAATACCGTTTCTGGTAGTGTTATCTTTAGAGAAATCTATTATCTGCAGAGAAAAGAATAATGTTTGGCAAAAATAGTTTGTTTGCTGAACAAATAGAGGAATTCATGAGAATGGAATGCATCAGATTTTTACTTTCTCTATCTAGTACATGGTACAGATGTAGAGAAGGTATTGCACTCCACCCAAAAATTCGATACCGAGATTTCACCAAAGAAATACGCTTTATGGTAACCTGTATCAAACATTTCTGATGTGTTACAATCACATGACTTTTTCTACAAATCTATTACAAATTATTGTTAGAAAGCTTATTCTTCTATCTACAATATACTAATCGAGGTAAACATTAGCAGAAATTGTCCTTATTACTGGTCCCTTGTAAGTAGAAGGGAAAAATCTAATATGTTCCATTCTCATGATGTCCTCTAGCTGTTAGGCAAACCAACCTTTTATTCAAACAATTAAATCTGTTAAATACATCATGCTAATCAAAATAAACATAAGCAGAATTAGCCCTATTACTAACCTATAAGTAGAAGGGAAATAAGAAAATGCACAAGCTAAAAGATAGTCTCGTCCTTTAAATACCAGTCGCTTGTGAAACAATGGAAATTCCAATCTCTTTGTTTTCAAGGAGTAAACGAACGAGATACAAGAAGAAAGATGTCTTCCCGTTTGAGGAAAGTTTAAGTGGCTAACACTGAAACTAATTATCCGGAATATCCCTAAAGAAATGTATATAACATAAAGTGTGTGTTTTAATGATATCTACGTTTTTTAAGCAGTAAGCTTTTGTATTTCTCTTACGGTTTACCAGTTACTCGTACAAAATTCACCCAGAATGAAGAGGTCTTCAAAGGATATTCCCAGAAAATCCAAGATATACATTTCGTTTGTCATAAAAATATCTTAAATATACGGTATTTTAATGAAAATCTTTAGGGCAATTTTTGAAAAAGTCAAAATGTACGAAAAATGTTCCATGTAAAGGGTAATTGGGGTGGGGGAATTTTCTTGAAAATCTTCATGTCACATCCATGGAAGATACTTAAATACCAAGTTTGGTATTTAACAGTCTTTTCGTTTTTGAGATATGCTCCCCCCCCCACACACACACAAATACACACAGACACGCATGGACATATTTTTAAAAATGTATTTTTTGGATTCAGGGGGTCTCAAAACACGTGTTTCCGGTGAAATCTAGGTATCACATTTTTGGGTGCAGTACAATACCTTCTCTATACACTATGTACATGGTAAGTATAGAGAAAGTAAAAAGAAAATTCGGTAAATTAGAAAACTTGCTATTTAATTTAAGTGTTTTCCAAGGATGCGACACGAAGATTTTGAGGAAAATCCCTCACCCCAAACTACCCTTAACATGCAAAAAATGTCGAAAATTTTTATTTTCTCAAAAATGTCTCGAACGATTTTGATTAAAATGCCATATTTTGAAGATACCTATATACAAATAAATTAATATCTTGAATTTCTGAAGACTTCTTTATCCTGGAAGAATTTTGCATACACAAACATAAGCGCACCTTTTACTAAAAATCTGGTGTGTTCCATTCAAATGACTTTCTCTACATATGTTACAAATTATTGTTAAAATGCTAATTAGTCAACTCTTTAAAAATACTATTGCTATGTGATTGAAATGCCTGTGTTTATATGGCTAAGATTTGACAAATTCCCGTATGAAAAAGCTATGAGTAATCTTTGAGAAGAACACAATTTTCAAAATTTTTTCTATATAAAGGGAAGTGTGTGGCGGTATTATTTTGAAAATCTTCTTGTCGCATCCTTGGAAGATACTAAACTTAAATACCAAGTTTGATTGTTAACGCTCCTTTCATTTTTGAGTTATGCTGTCCATAGACACACACGCGCGCGCGGACCTTTTTCTAAAAAGCTTGTATGTTCCATTCACATAAATTTCTCTAGTTGTTCCACAAACAAATTTGTCTTACAAAAGATTATTCTTTTATCAACGTCATGCTAATCTAGATAGACATTACCAGAATTTGTCTTATTACTTGCTTCCTTGTAAGTAGGAGGGATATAGGGAATACATTAGCTAAAGTGATAGTCAAATTCTGAAAAGCTGATCGCTATCTGAAACAATTGAGGTTCAGTTCGTTTGAGAAAAGTTAGTTCAAAATTGAAATCAATAACAATGAATATCTGAAAATGGCCAACTCTACAAGAAAAACGTAGGTAAATGACATAGATCATGTGTTTTAACGAGATTTACATTTTTTGTACAAAGTTTTTGTCATCTCTGACGGTTTAACTGTTATGCAAAATTCTGAAAATCTCAACAGAATAAAAATTTTCCTCAGAGAATCCAAACTGTATATTTTATTTGTGATGTGAATATATTTAATATAGGTACAGTATTTTAATCAGAATCGTTAGAGCCATTTTTGAGAAAATAAAAATTTTCAAAAAATGTCCCATGTAAGGGTAGTTAGGAATGGGGGATTTTTTTTTTAAATCTTTGTGTCACAACCTTGGAAGACACCAAACTAAATACCCAGTTTGGTATTTAACGGAATTTTCGTTTTTTGAGCAATGCTTTCCACACACACACACACACACACACACACACACACACACACACACATGCTCACACACATACACACACACGGACCTTTTCCTAAAAATGTTTGTTTTTTTTGGACTTAGGGAACCTCAAAACATATATTTCCTGTGAAATTTCGGTATCGAATTTTTGGGTAGAACACGACACCTCTATATTCTATGTACATTATATATACGGGCTAGAAAAATTAAAAATCTGATGTGTTGCATTGATATGACTTTCTCTAGATATTTTGCAAAAAAAATACTCTTATAAAAGATTATTCTTTTACCAACATCATGCTAAAAGAGATAATCATTAGCGGAATTGGTTTTGCTATGTAGTTCCTTATATGCCGAAGGGAAATTAGGGAATACACCAGGTAAAGTGATAGTAAAATCTTTTATAAGCCAGGCGATAAGTGAACAATTGAAGTTCGGTTCGCTTTCCATTTCCAGAAAAACAAAAGAGTGATGAAACGATAGGTGGCCCCGTTTGAGAAGACGCATAGTTTAAAAGTGAAACCAATAACAAGGAATATCTCGGAAACGGCCACCTCTGCAACAAAAATGTGTATGGTATAAATTGTGTTTTTTAACGAGCTCTACATTTTTTGTTTAGTAAGTTTCTATGTGTCTCTTATGGTTTACCAGTTATGCAAAATTCAGCAATATTCATCCCGAATGAACAGGTCTTCAGAAGCGATTCCCAAAAAATTCAAGGTATACATTTTACTTGTGATACAAATAGCTTTAATATACAGTATTTTAATCAAAATCGTCTGATTCATTTTTAAGACAAACAAAATTTTAAAAACATACCCCATGTAAAGTTGTTTAGGGTGTGGGGATTTTTTTAACCCAACAAAATTATTAACAAACTAAAGCTTAACTAGCCTAAAGGTACCGCGTGTTCGTAATGTAGTGTAGTCGATTTAACCAACGGTTAAGAATAACCACAGGTTAGCAAATTTTAACTTTTAATCAGAGTTACAAAGCCTAGGACCTCTTCATTTTGAATTGCTTTTGCATGGTTGGTGAACTGTAAGAAAAAAATTCTACTACCACAAAAAATAAATAAAATCAGTAGTATTTAAAATAAAAATAACCTAACATTTCACAATTTATGCCAAAAACATTGGGCATAAACAATATCTGAGATACTCCTTGTTTGAAATACAGTTCACGAAAGGTACCTTACATCATATACATATATTGAACAAGTGACAGTCATTAATCTCGCTATTTATCACAGAGCACTACAACGACTAACTCCAATGGCTCATGAAAGATCACGTCTGCTTACGGAAGCATTGAAAATGGAATTTTAAATCTCAGATTAGAATCCTGTTGGTCAAGCCGTATAGCGGAGGTTTACGCTTAACCCAAGGATTAAATGTTAAGCTTCAGTTCCCGGAGATTATTTCTTGGCGAGTCTCATTATTTATTAATCATCTGCTATGACCTGTCCAGTCTAAAGATGGCAAACTTTGAAGCAGGTATGAGCTAAAGCGCTTGCTGATTCTTAGATAAAAGGTACTATTTCTTTTTATTATAGTTCAGACTATAGCAACATAATACAAACGGCATTGCTATGTTTGGTTAGATGCATTCTTTTACAATTGCATTTATTTCGTTAACATCTGGGTTTGTGTTATGTGCTATAGTCTAATCTACAGTAAAAAGAAATAGTACCTTTTATCTAAGAATCAGTAACCGCTTTTGCTGATCTGTATTTTAGCTACGTAATTAATTTATAAAACAGCTGTTAATACACGTACGTAAAAGTAATCATGGCCAAAACTTTAACTGCGAAGCAGATTATTTCTGTGTGTGTGCGTGTTTTTTTTTTTTTTTTTTTTTTTTTTTTTGTGCAACTGCTAACTGTTTAAATAATAGATCAACATCATCTTCAGCGTGGCACAAATGCTTAAAAGGACGCAGCATTTTTCACAGATATTAACCATAGCTGCAAATTCAGCCTAATCTTGCAGCTTCAATATGCCTAGGATTCACTAAAACCGTTTAATGCTGGATAACCCAAAAACGGTAACCAGAACGAAACCAAAAACGGGAAGCCATACCTGATTCAAGGTTTTGGTTCACAATAACGGTAACGAGAACAGAAATGCGTTTTTTCTTCTTTTTCTAATCAATTTTGCGCACTGCGACTTCACTTATTTTAATTGACCAACGCTATTATTTATCTGTCTCCAATTCTGCCAACATAATGCGGGTTAGCCAACTTTATAGTTCGAAAAAATTACAACTAAAGTAATATCTAGTGACTGTTTCATAGCATGACCACTAATAATAATAATAATAATAATAATAATAATAATAATAATAATAGTATTAATAATAATAATCACTCGAGCGGGTATTAGTATTTTCTTTGGTTATTCACTGACATATGCGTTGATGGATTAGATTCTTTTGTCACATCTTCTCAAGTGGTAGAGACCGCACATTTTTTTGCAGGCTGCAGACACATTGCTCCGTGGGTTGTTGAAAGCCTCTCTTTGAGCAGATTTTGTGATGGAACCCGTGTATTGCAAACCTGTTAACAAAGTGTCTTTGCTCTTGGAGTTCTTTGGATCAGTTTCTGTCGATCATGGCACTGTTCCCGTAAAACTCGGAATCTATCAGGCCTCGCCTGTTTCCCCGTTCCTCTAGTAGTACACAGTAGGCTCTAGTAGCGTTGTCCTTCGAGAAGAACAATCTCTTTGTCAGTTCGTCTGGAAGGAAAATAAAATGGCATGCTATTTATGGACGCTCTTTAACTACTGTGGTTCTCAGCGTCCCATTCTAAATTGGGCGTGAAAGACCGTTTAATTTTGCTCAGAGGCCTCTCTATCAGGCTTGAGGTTCTTTTACGTGCCGTAAATCTACGACACGGGATCCACGGCTTTACTTCCCTTCCCTTCCGAAGGAAGCCATGCTGAGGATTTTTACATCGTCCACCGCCGGGTTTGAACCCGCTAACTTGGGAGGTCGTGGGATGTTTTCCCTGCGGCCGACCTCTCTGACTCATGGGGAGGGTTTTTCATTCCCCGACTTCCTTTCCCTTCATTTCATCACAACCGGTTTCTTCCAGGGTTGTAAGTGTCGACGAGGACTGCGACAGAGGCTTCATTGCGTGAAAGTGACTGCGCTCTGGAAATACAGCTTTCGGCAGCAGAATGTCTGCGGACTCTGGACTATCCGGGACTGAGACACGGGCCCCGGGCGCTTCCCGCTTCGAGATGAATAACTGCTTGTGAACTGTTAGGAACCCTCCACGATGGCTCTCTTCCTGTCCGGATGTCGGCCACTCTTTGACATTATACTCATCTCATCCTCTCTTCCAGGGGTGTGACGTAAGCAAGCCAACAACTGCATTGCGGAGTACCCCTCCGTAACACACACACACACACACACACACACACACACACACACACACACACACACACACATCTTTCCAATTTTAAATTATTTACTAATATGCATAGTTAATACCAGAGCAAATATTCTTAGTACATTTCCCAAAATCTTAAATTATAGTTTTATTCTTTTTCTTATACTTATACACAATTATATTCCTAATTAGGAAACATATTAAGTCAAAATTTAACCGTCATAATATTGATAAATCATTTTGGCACAGTTATAGAAAAAAATTGAACGTACTGAAATAATTATGTTAAAAGACCCAAATATAATATATAGTATTAGCAAACATAACATTACTTACAATGATAATGCAGTCACAGTAAACAGGTAGATATTCTATCAGTGGCTAAACCAAATTAACCGGGATCAGAGCATGAGTGTTGTTTATGTCAGGTTGCAAAGCCTGCATAGTTTAGCAGTCGCTTCATCCTCTCCATCGCGAAGAGAATTTATAATTTTCCTTCCCGATCGCTTTATGCCGTAGTATAAGTGAAGTTAATGATTAGTTGTTCACTGTCTTAAAATACCATATGTCAATTTTATATCAAGAATTGGATCTTCAGGGATTTGTTATTTGTGGAGTGAAAAGGATTAAAATGTGATTAAGCTATAAGAAAGTATAAAGCAAGCCTCCAGACTATTTAGTAGCAGTAGCAGTAACAGTAGCAATAGCAGTAGTAGTAATATTAATAATAATAATAATCATAATAATGGATAACGAATATTCAAAAGAGATGTATATAAACAATATAAATAACACGACGCTTTTATAGTCATAAACATATTAATAGATCTAGCGAAATTTAAAGTGTTGCGTATGTCTGTTAAAACGCTATTGTTGAGCTACTTCACTCGTACATGAATATTGTATTATTATATGAACGACTAGACATGTATATTAAGGACATGCCAATGCCAAAAATGAAAATGACAGTGTTGTTTAACTAACCGATAAGAGCACAACAAGCGTTTTTACAATCATGTACTAAACCTTGATTTTGTGGTGTTGCAAATAGCTTTGCTTCTCGCATGCAGTGGATAAACACGTAACAGCAGGGAATTCTCTCTTCCTTGTATAGCACCTCGTGTGTCAGTTTATAATGTCGGAAATAGAAAACAATCTAACATACAAGCCATGATTGCCTAGAAAGAATCCTTTTCATTTATAAAAAGGGGCTGAATAAGTATTTTGTTTTCGGTAAAGTTCTGCACTGAGATAGGTAATTCGAATGCAGCGCCAAATAATAAGTACGATAGTTATTAAGGAGAAGAACGTTTCTTTCAAATTATGTGGATCCCAATTAGTAACCAGGATGTCTGTTAATAATTTATTACTATAAATGAGAAAGATTTTCGTTACAAATTAATTCTGATATTGTTGGTACTACAATGCATTAACCAAGTTAAGGAGCTTGTTGGTTTATTATGTTAATATTCAATAATTGTTCTTAAGTTAAGGTTTGATGGTAATTGATTACCACCAACCTATGACAATATTTATGTATTCATATCCGAAGTATAAATACTAATGCAAGAGACATAATAGATCATTTACTTGCTATACACCTATGCACATAATGTATAGAGAAGGTATTGTATTGCACCAAAAATTTAATTCCGAGATTTCACCGGAAATACATGTTTTAAGATCCTCTGAATACAAATAACTTTCTTAGAAACATGTCCATGTGTGTCTGTCTATCTGTCTGTGTGCATGTGTTTGTGTGTGTCTGTGGGCAGCATACCTCAAAAACGAAAAAACCGGTAAAAACCAAACTTGGTATTTAAGTTTGGTATCTTCCAAGGATGCGACACGAAATTTTTTTAAGAAAATCCCCCACCCCCAAATACCGTTTACATGGAAAAAATATTTAAACTTTTGATTTTCTCAAAAATTACTCTAATGATTTTGATTAAAGTCTCTGATATTTAAGATATTTACATGACAAACAAAATGTATATCTTCAATTTTCCGAAATAGCCTCTGAAGACATGGTTATTCTGGATGTTGTTTGCATAACTAGTAAATCGTAAGAGATAGACAAACTCTTATCACACAAAAAATGTAGAACTCGTTAAAACACACAATTTGTGTTATATACATTTTTTCCCCGAGGTTGACAGTTTTTGAGATATTCCTTGTTATTAGTTTCAGCTTTAAAATAATGATACTGTTCTCATACGGGAATTTGTCAACTACTGTCCATACAACAAAGGTACTTTAATCATACAACAAGTTTTTAAAAGTTTTTAACTATCCATTTAGCGTATGGTACTCCCTTGTTTTCCTTCTACTTACAAGGAAGCAAGAAATAAGACCCTTTATGTTAATTTTTTCGCCATTAGCATTAAGCAAATAGAAAAGTACGCTGTTTAACAATATTTTATTGTAGAGATGTAGAGAAAGTCATGTGAATGGAACACATCAGATTTTTTGCAAATATTTATGTTAAGGCCGTAATTACCATCAAATCTTTGAAAATATTTATATATTCATATCCCAAGTATAAATATTAATGCAAAAAACATAATAGAGCAGTATTTTTATATCAATCATAAACCTAGAATAGGTGTATAACCTATGAAAGGTGAGTTATTGATTTCATATTTAAAATGTTGTATATTGCTACAGCATAAATGATTTATCTGACCTTGCTTTCTGCACATTTTTTTACATAAAAATCAGAAGTGCAATGCACTTATTTTGCAAATGATTTTCATGTGTTTCAGATGCAGCTCTGGATGCTCCTCTTTCCATTTTCAATTTCACATTTCTCGGTGGAACCTTCAAGGAGTCTTCGAAGCCGTCTGTTGCGTGTTCATTCAATGGCCGCCAGAGTGCAGTAGTGCTTTCATTGCGCTGGACAAGCTACAGGAAATGAAACCATGGAATCTCTCACAGAACAGATAACTGTTCCATCAGGTTTCTATTGGGAATAATCCGATTAGCACGTGTGTGAGACATTTCGTCAATTCGCCTAAAATAGACTATCCAAAATTTATAAAAGGATAATATTTTCTTTGCGTTTTTTACTTTCCCTACACGTATTATGTAATAGTGTATAAAGAAGGTATTATTGCACCCGAAATTCGATACCAAGGTTTCACCGGAAATGCATGTTTCGAAACCTCCTAAATCCAAAAAAAAAAAGCATATTAAAAGGTATGTCTGCCTGTCTGTATGTGTATATTTGTATGTATGTGCATGTCTGTGAACAGCATAGCACAAAACGACAAGTCCGTTAAATACCAAACTTAGTATCTTAAGTATCTCCCAAGATTTTCAAGAAAATTCCCTATCCCCAACTACCCTTTACATAGAAAAAATTTCGAACATTTTGATTTTCTCAAAAATGGCTCTAACGTTTTTGATTAAAATGTCGTTTATTAAAGATATTTATTTGAAAAATAAAATGTATATCTTGAATTTTCTGGGAATAGCCTCTGAAGACCTCTTTGTTCGGGATGAATTTTGCATAACTGATAAACTGTAAGAGATAGACAAAAACTTACTGCACAAAATATGTAGATCTGGTTAAGACATAATGAATGACATGGGTGAATAGATATTCAAATGATCTCGGGATCCACGGAGCTTAAAGTTGCTCAACATCCGTCTTCTCAGGATAAGCAAAAACCCCGAAAAAAACCTTATCCAGGTAACTCACTCTAAGCGAGATTCGAACTCGCGACCTGTTGAATGTCAGGCAGACAGTATTCATATTTTGTAATAAATTGTTCATATTTATCTAAAAACCTCACTTTGCACTTCCAACTGTGTCTATTTTCTTCTAGAACCTTTTAAACTTCGTTTTCACCATTTAAATGAATACTTTTGTTAATTACTTTCTCTATACGTACTATGTACCGAAATACAAAAACTCGATACCGAGATATCACCGGAAATAAGTGTTTTAGGGTCCCCTGTATAAAAAAAAACATTTTCAGAAAAAGGTCCGTGTCGTGTGCCCGTGTGTCTATGAACACGATAACTCAAAAACGAAAAGTCAATAAAATACCAAACTTGGTATTTAGGTTTGGTATCTTCCAGGAATGCGGCAGGAAGATTCTGAGAAATATCCCTCCACCTCACACTACCCTTTACATGGAACTTTTTTCGAAAATTTTTATTTTTTCAAAAATGGCTCTAACGATTTTGATTAAAATATCGTATATTAAATATAAATAAAATAAATAATTGACAAATAAAATGTATATCTTGTATTTTCTGGGAATAGCCTCTGAAGACTACTTTATTCTCCATGAATTTTACGGAATTTTGTATGACTGCTAAACCGTAAGAGATGGACAAAAACTTACAACACAAGATATGTAGAGCACGTTAAAACACTCAATTTACATTAAATACATTTTTGAGTGTTTATCGGTTTTGAGATATTCCTTGTTTTTTGTTTCAGCTTTAGAAAACTTTACTTTTCTCATATAGGAATCTGTCAACTCCTGTCCATACAAACAAAGAAACTTCAGTCACCTAGCAACCAGCTTTTGACTATCACTTTAATCTATGGTACTCCCTTATTTCGTTTCTACTTACAATGAAGCAAGTAATAAGATTATTTCAGCTAATTTTTTCGCAATTAGCACGAAGTAAATAGAAGCATAACCTTTTTAACAATAATTTATTGTAGATATGTAGAGAAAGTCATATAAATGGAACACGTTAGATTTTTTCATTAAAATAAATTTCTGTTTCTTACAATTTTGTTCTCCATCATATGTTATCCATTCTATATGCCAATAAACTTCCTTTCTTGATTAAATCCTTTCTTCTTCATACTGCATTAACGAAATTTAATGTCTTCCATTTTTCAAACAGAGAATAAATAAATGAATAAAAGGAATACTTGCATGTCTTGTACAGCGAAAAGATTATTTAAATCATTCAATTTCAAAAAAAAAAAAATTGGTAAAATTAGCATTACACATTTTTCAAATTGTTCATAATAAGTGAATAAACAATCGAATGTGTTACGATAGTTTAATCAGTTCTAGCAATAACCTCAAAACTAGAGTATGCTAAACCTAGAACACAATAAAGAGACTTTATTTTACAAGAAATAATTTCGGAAAGCATACAAATTGATTGTACATTCATTTAAAACACTTTTCAAAGTTGAAAGCTGATGAAATCTGCCGGTTTTTGATGATGGAAACTGAAGTGGTTGTTGGGGGAGCAGAATTTCGTAATAGCTCCTTAGCGTCAACCGTCGAGAAGGATGGCGTCACTTATAAATCACTGCATACTGATATTATTGCGGTTCAGTAATAAATTGAGGTTTTATCCGACAAAATCGCAATCTTGTAAGCATGCGAGTATTACAAGATAAATTACTGTCGTTTGAGGTTAATATCTGAGACATTCCAATCAAGTTCATCACGCCATGTTGGCATATATCACTAGTATAGTGGTTTCTTGATTAGTGAATTTCTAGTTCACGAGTTTGCCACTATGTGAACGTGGTGACGAGGGACATCTTATTGCCCACTGTAGGATAAGTCACCATCTGCTGACGTGAAACTGGCGAATTTAGCCCAGGGACCTTTCCTTTCATGGTTCTTTTACGCGCAAATAAACATTACCAGAACCAACGGTTTTACTTCCCTTTCGAAGGAGGCCATGCTAAGGACTTTTATGCCTGAAAAAAAAAAAAAAAAAATCTACCGCCGTTTTCAACCCGCAACCTATCCGAGACTTGGTAATATTATTTGTCAATATCAAATATGCGATGTATGAATGGAATGTCCTCTGTAAACGATGAAACCCGCAGATATACTACTTCCCCCATTTATAAAAACAGAAATATTTAATATCCCTTTTAATTCCTCTACCATCCGCCTAACCTCACTTTGCATGAATAGTTTCATTATTTTGCATTTTCTCAAGAATATCCCTAACAGTTTTAATTACTGTATAATATATCTGAGATATTTATGTGACAAATGAAAAGCACGTATTGGATTTTGTAGTCATTTGGTGGTGTTGAGGGTTACTCCAATGGCTAGCAATGAGTTCTTTCTCTCAGGCTGTACATAGGTGTAGCGAAAATAAAATTGACAATACCAGTTAAATTTACTGAGGAATATCTCAAAAGAGGATAATAATTCAAGCATTTGGAACGAGTTGTCGATTATTTTATCAACAGTTTCTGAATCTAAAGACAAGATGTTATTATAACGGCGCATTACATTTGCCAACTTTAGTATGGATTTCTAAGGAACTCTGGTACTATCAATGCTGATATTGACACTAATTTACATTCAAAATATACTTGATAAAGGAAAATCAGAGCCACCTTATTTATTCATTTAAAGAAGGCATTTGATATAAGGCTGTTTCAAAACGACATCTAACGAAGATAGCAGTCGATTAGCTTATACTTTGACTTGTCTGAAATTTGATGTCGCAACTTTCAAACTCTTTTATTTAAAGTTTTATGTGTGTTTAAAAAGCAAACACATTTGGGATTAGCCAGCGAAGGAACAACGGTTGTCATACGCCACGTAAACGACTTAGAACTGTTATACGAAACACATAACAAAACCCACATGCTACGTTTTCCATTACTAAGGTGACCTGTGCCGCGCTGGCCTGTCTATTAAAACACCCCTACACCACGCGACTGGGACTTTCGCTACCAGCCGGCATCTCTCTTGGAGTGGGCCAGGCACGTGCCATTCGGTTATGTACGACTGTCTAATCCATGGTGATTTTATGGAACTTTTTGTATGTGCCGAATTTAGAGCGGAAAATTATATTCACGTATCACGTACGGTATGACTAACAGGTTCACATCTTCATTTGTGTCGTTTTGAAACACCCTGTGTGTATGTGTGTGTATATAGTGAGAACTATGGTGTTAAAGATACTCCGCTAAACTGGTTTCGCAGTTATTTGACGAGAGAAAACAATATGTAGAATTTCAAGACTGTAAATCTGATACGTTTCCTTAAGCTGTAGTGTCCCATAAGGATCTCTACTTTGTCCTCTATTATTCTTAATTTTTAGCAATGATTCTAATGTAATATTAATGGAAAATCTTACTTTCTGTACTGATTACATGTCAATACTCTATGATACCAAAGCTGAGAATGACGATAGGGTACAAATACATTAATGCACTGACAGATTGATTTAAATTTAATTCCTTATCATTAAATGCAATCAAGACTAAATACTGTTTTTCACAAGGCAAGCTATAGTATGAAGCATCATACACCCTTAATAATAGACGGTCATTAAATGAAGAGGTGAACTATTTTTGTTATTTAGGTTTGTAACTGAACTCACCATGAGCTGACAATTACACAGTGAAAAGATCATAAACAAGATATCCCCTGTCATTGGCATTTTATCTTGGCTAAGCTCTTTGAATCTTTCCCACTCATCTTAAAAAGTGTCTACTTTGCTTTAGTACATTCACGTCCCAGCTTTGTAAATGAACATTATGTGAAAAAGGTGTATTAAGTCTCAATTAAACCCGATCAAAATCTTACGAAACTATGTTATAAAATACTTTTTAATTTAGATTATCTATCGCCAATAAAAAGTATGTATCAGATTGCAAGTATATTTCTGTTTATACTCACTACGTGTTTAAGCTCCATTAAGTTCTAAATGAAAGCTTACATGATCTAACCCAAACCAATATTATACTGCTACTGTATAAGCATGTTCACAATTATGGTGTTAGGGAGTCATTAAAATTAAGGAAACAGTGTGTTGAAGCAACAAAATGTGGACTCAGAAGTACCATTATAATAGCTACTACAGCCCTTAATAAACTACCTAAGGACATAAGTGATCTAATAACATTATCTAGATTTATGTCTCAGGCGAAGAGGCTTTTACTAAAGAAACACCATAGTACTTTTACTTAAGCAGCTATAATTTTATGAAACCCACTTTATTGTATCTAACAGTTCTAATGTAAGTAAATATAGTTCATCCTCCTCCTCCTCCTCCTCCTCCTACTACTACTACTACTACTACTACTACTACTACTACTACTACTACTACCACTACTACCACTACTACTACTATATTTAGGGGAAAATCTTTAAAAGACAACATTCTTTATGCAAGTTGGATTTTCACCAACTAAAAAAACCCTAAAATAAGAACTGAAGCTTTTCTGGTGACGTATTAATTCAGAGTCTTCTCGGGCATCTAACCAGGTAAAAACTTGGCTTGATACCAACGTTTCGAAGAAGTGCATCACACGAACCAATCGGATGTTAGCTTCATTCCAGCTCTTATAAATACCAGTCTCCGCAAACTCAATCCATCAGTTCAGCCTGAAGACGAGAAAGATGCACTTCTTCGAAACGTTGGTATCAAGCCAAGGTTTTACCTGGTTAGAAGTCCGAGAAGATTTTGAATTAAAAAAAACCCTGCCTAACACTATTTATTTTGGAACTGCGTAAGGGCATAACCTCAAAATGGTAGCTGTTCAGCATTACTTTTTATCTTCTTTCTTCTTTGTGTCTAAAATGGACTTACTCGGTGCTTTCATTTCTTTCCAGGCTAAAGTATTACTTACCATGGTTAAATAATATTAAAATTTCCGGTGTCAAAACTAATCCTAATTTATTATTTGTTTCCCTTCTTATTCCCATCCATCGTATGCAGTGAAATATTGTGTGTTCTGCCAAATCCTCTTCTGGGCAATAGTAACAGTCATTAGTTTGTGCTTTGCCCATCTTTGGAATCTACCATGATCGGTTAGTGCCTGAGTCACCGGTCTAAATTTGCACTCTATCCATTTTGCTATGTCTGGTATAAGTCTCTTCGTCCACTGGCCATCCATCGTTGTACCATCCCATCTTTTTTGCCAATTTTTGATCATTTTCTTGCCTATATCTATTTTGCATGGAAGAGGATTTTCATTTATATAATACCTCTCTTTCTCTTGAAGATCAATTGGTAGGACTTCTGCAAGTACCTGTAATGCTCTAGTTGAGACAGTACGATATGAACAAACCATCCTGAGTAACATCTTCCTTTGTGTCCATGTGCTTCTTCCTCTTAAGAGCTGTATCCCATACTGGTGAGGCATACAATAAAATAAAGTTGACCGCACTATATATTATCTGTCATTTGATGAACCTAGGTTCTCCAATATTTGGCATTACGCGGACTGTTTTAGACACATTTCCTTCTGCTTTCCTTATTATTATCTTAACATGTACACAAAAATTGGTGTTTTCATCAGTCATCAATCATAACGCCCGGATACCTTACTGTCTTATTAACTTTAATTTTTGTTCCTCTTAATGTAAAAAATATATTATGTTTCCACCGAGGTCCTTTCATTATTATGATTCCGTCATCTGCAGTGCCAACTCTAATTTATTTTATTGCATCCATCTATCGATGCGTCTTAATCACTCATTTACCTTATACCCGAGATCTTCTTGGTCTGCCGCCGAAACTATCAATGCTAAGTCGTCTGTATAGGCTGTTGTTGATGCTCCTGTCAGTTTCAATTCCAATACTCCACTATATAATATATTCCACAAAGTTGGCCCTAATATTATTGCTTGTGACACACCTACTGTTATTTCCATTTCCCCTTTATGTATTAATATGCGCCTTCTTTCAAAATAAGAGATTAAAACCTGAATCAAATATTCGGAGACATTTCTATTATGAGACTCCACATGGCTGTATTAAATGCATTCTTTACATCCAGCGTTGTTAATGCCACCCACTTATCTTCTATGTCTTCCTTGATCTTAACCACTGTCTCAATTGCTTGGATGGTAGATGTCCCTTTCCTGAATCCATACTGGCGACTACTTAATCCACCTCCTATTTCTATTTCTCTTTCTAATCTTAATCGTTCCAGACCTTTAGAGCTTGCTAAGCGTATTTAAAAAGCATAGTGGCCTATATGCTGAAGGCACTTGAGGGGATTTACCCCCATTCAACATAAACACTACCTTGGCTACTTTCCATTTATCTGGGAAATTTTGTTTTTTTTTTATACCAACTTATTCATAATGTTTCAAATCCGCCCTGGCGCAACTTTCGCCATACACTTAATTGCCTCTGGAGGAATTTCATCTATTCCTGTTGCTTTCCTTGCTTTCATGTTTTCACTACTACCCTCAGCTCTTCCTTCGTGAAGGGAACCACGTTGCAAGTTTGGCATTTGGATTCCATCCTAACTCCCCAATATGGAAACAATACTTTAACAATATCCATTTTTTCCCTGTAGTAAAACAAACCGCCAATCTATTGGTTAATCGTTCAGTCACAATTTTGTATCCTGTACCCCAAATATCATTATTTAGCTAATCATAAAGCATTTGCAATGGTTTTGCTTAGATTGCTGAATAAGCTTCTTTAATTCTTTTCTGCATGCCTTGTAGTCTTCCCTGCTTTGTTCTACCTCCTCTGTCCCTGAGCTCCTTTTATTTGCTCTAGTTAGTAATCTTCTCCTCTCAATACATTTATGTCTAACTTTACTTATTTCAGTGACCACCAATACGCCATTCTATTACTACCACTACATGGTAGATTTATGTTATTGATAACTATTTAGAATTACTATATACATTTCTTCACATCCTAATCCTAAATATTATTTTGATACTGCTACCTAAGTGTATATATACAATCTAAACAAATACAAATAAAAGCCTCCAGATTTCCTTTTATTGCAATTTTGCGCCCTTTAAACAGGATCGGAAGATGAATGAAATGAATGAAATGATGTTCAAATGAGCTGAGATCCAGCTTATAGTTAATCGATATTCGTCTTTTCGGGATAAGGGAAAACCCAAAGAAACATCCGGGTAACTCACTCTAATCGATATTCAAGCTCGAGAATGTTTGGAGGTGAGGCCAGAGTATTTAGAACTTTGCATTGTAGGCAAAATGTGTTTCAATAGTATAAGTACCAAACTTAAGTTACCGTGACTCACTAAACTGCTTGGCGAATCACCTATCACCGCTAAGCGGATGATTAACCCTGCACTGTAATTACTCGCTACCGACCGCCGGTAGCCATGGTAACTAGCCACCGTGCTGCTAACAATTGTAACTTTATCGCCTGAAAGACGAAGAAGCAGAAGATGCCGTAAAAATTGCAGTAGAATTCTCCGTAGAAGTAAGTGGAACCTACAGCAAAATTCCCTAAATTTTCGAAATACACGATAGTTTAATAACCTCTGGCTACCCTCGGTAGTTGCTATGATCTATTTTACCAAAATACACTTCAGAAATGTATTTTAGACATTTTACTCTTTGGCTCATCTATTTCCTCTATAATTTCCAGAATTGCCTACGTGCATTTTCCCGTGTCCCTTTAGGATTTTCTAACATACTATTCTTAAGAATTGGGCCTTGAGGCTTAATGGCATTCTTGTTTACCGAGTTTCCCGGAGTCTAATTACCTTTGCATTCTGACTTTCTACCTAATCCTTTCTTAGCGTAATTTAATTGCTAATAATTTTCGCCTGCTCCACAGGACACACATACACACCCTGAAGTTGTTCTAAAAATGCTTTATTCTTGGGCTCAGGGGTCCTTAAAATCTGTATTTCCTGTGAAATCTCGGTATAGAATTTTGGATGGAATACAATACCTTCTCTACTATGTACATTACTTTAGAAAGTAAAAATATAGAAAATGCGATATTTAAATACACTATATTTCTCTCAAATGTAGTTTTTCAGAGTTAATTGTTTTAGAAATACTCCAATCTATCACAACCGAGAAAGCAAGATTATCAAAGACAGCTTCTGCTAACAAGGGAGGATGTATCCCTTTTACCTTTTACTATTTACGCTCGACCTTCAACTATAATAGTTCCCTAGAACTGAAATCCTGAGGGTTACTGTTTCTAAGCTGTACTAGAGGCAAGTGCCAAGTGGGCGGGAATCACAAACTCACTATTCTGAAGAATTGGACGACAATTCCGGAACTAAAGCTAGATTCACAATGAGATGTAAACGCAAACGTAACACAACACAAGCGCAGACGCGAAGTTAGACCTTTTGCAATGCATTCACAAGCGTAACGTAAGAAATTGGCACGTCTTTCTAGATCCGCAAATACCTGCTGATATCTTCCGAGCGTACCGCAAGTTTCAAATTGCAAATAGTGCAATCATGGAGACTGCAGAAAATGATAATATTGCACATTTAATGCGATGCGATGCCAAATAGAAGAGAGCATATGCCACGTAGCCCGAATGCCTTGTCAACTTAAAACCAATAAGTGAGAAAATGGATGTACGAACCTTCATTTTACCCCTCTTGCCTATCAGCGGAGTCGGTGGACGCTGCTTGAGAGGAGTAAAACGGGGGTCACTCTCGCCACTGGCACTTGAAATAGCCCCACTGAGTTCTGAACTTTTTAGCTCAAGAAGGGATATCTACAAACGTCACATCCGGGGGCAGTTGTCGCCCTCCGTGGTGTAATGGTTACCATGCTAACTTCATACACACAAGATCGCGGGTTCAAACTCGGCGGAGGACGATGGGATGTTTTCGGACGTAAAAATCCGTTGGTCGTAGATTGCGGAACATAAAAGAACCTCAAGCCTGCTTGAGAGGACTCTAAGCAAAATTAAGCGGTCTTTCACTCCCAGTATAGAATGGGACGCTGTGAACCACTGCAGTTAAAGAGCGTCCATAAATAAAACATCATTGCATTTACAGGGTAGTTAAGCTACCTGGTATGTACAGTAATAATAACTCCATGGCACGACAGCTCACGGGGAACCTTGGCCTACCGCCCGGCCACTGCGTCCCCATCTCGGTCCACTACAGACGTCATGGATGGGGTGCAGTATTGGAGGGTGAGACGTGGTCAGCGCCTCGAGTCCCCCGACCGGTTAATGCGGTCCTCATGACCTGGAGCCGCTACTTCTCCATCAAGTAGCTCCTCAATTGGCCCCCCAGGGACCTTACGAGGCTGAATGTACCCCGGGCCAGGTCTCCCAGCTGGGGATCGAACCCAGGTCTCCCGCTTGGTAAGCAGCAACGCTACCACCGCGCTAAGGAGACGACCGGTATGTACAGTAGGCGCTGTAAAATTCGCCTTTCGCTCGTCTGCTATCTCCAGCAGGTAAGAATATAAATTTCTTTCTCTACGTACGCAACGAGGATAGTTTGGAGTTTGTAAAGTCTTGCATTGCTTTGCGTGTGTCAGTGTGATTGAAAAACATGCTGCTTCAACCCTTATATCTTATTGTGAATGATGCAATACTGTATACCTTAGTACAATGGATCTATTTAGGGATGTTATATGTAGTTATATAGCAGAGAATGCAAACGAACGAGGATTGCAATGATGCTGCTGTGGGACGCAGTAAAAGTAACATTTAAACAGAGACCTTTATGTCGAGACTTTTCCTTGTGAAAACTGATGCCGTTGAAGTGATCCGTTGAACCGTGAAGCTGATACCAGTCCCTTGCACTTTGTTTCTTCCCTATCTTCTTGTCTATTCCCCTAGTTCGTTAGAAGTAAGGGAAATGTAGCATTTCATCCCCTTCATCTCATGGACCACGACCTAGCCCGATTAAGGAAACGCTTTTAATATTCTTCGCAAGGGGAGGGTAATTCCTCATAAGTTTCTTTGGTTGCTGCGATTTGTACGCTATCTGAAGGAAACGAGGGAGTATTTTCTGTGATGTAATTCAATGTACAGTGAGCTTTTTATGGAAATCGTTGTTCAGCTCAAGGAGCAGTTTTCGAAACGAGCTTAGCCATTGCAAGAGAATTGTTTTATTTGTCTACCAGACAAAATAGAAAAGGCCTGTCTCTGTGGTTCAATAGCTAGTGTTCTAGCCTATGAAACCAGAGGTCCCGGTTTCAGTTCCCGGCTGTAGTGACGAAGTTTTCTTCACTCAAAATCATTCCCTATTCTCCGCAGAATCTGGAGCTCTGAACATGACAGAAATGTAAGTTGAATAGTAAAAATACTTCTGATGTGTTTCACTCATATGACTTTCTCTACCGATCTTGCAAAAAAAAAAAAATTCTCACAAAAGCTTATGCTGCTATGCTTATCGATATAAACATCAGCAGAAATCGTCTTATTATTTATTTCCTAGTACGTACAAAAGGAGAAAGCCCTAAGCGATGGCCATATTTTTAAAACTTTGGCGCTATGTAATTGTATTGAAATTCCGTTTTCTTTCCGTGACCAGGATGAAAAAAAGGCATATAAATGACGATTTCTCATTTGGGAAAAGTTTAATTAGGGACATTTATACAAAAATGAAGAATACGTAGTAAATGATTAACTACAGAAAAAATATATATGACATGAATTGTATGCTTTAACGAGATATCAATGTTTGTGTAGTAAGATTTATTAGTCTATCTCATGTTTTACCAGTTAGGCAAAGCTCATTCGGAAGGAAGAGGGTTTCATCGACTATTCCCAGAAAATGCAATATATACATTATTTTTCACATAAATATATTTAATTTGTAGTATATTAATGAAAATCAATAAAGCCATTTTTGTAAAGCGCGAATATTTAAAAATCTGCCATGCAAAGAGTAGTTTGGGTTGAGGGTTATTTTTCTGAATATCTTTCTGTTGCATCCTTGGAAAATACTAAACTTAAATACTAAGTTTGGTATTTGTCCGACTTTTCATTTTTACTTTCTCTACACATACTATGTACACAGCGTAGAGAGGAGGTACTGTATTCCACCCAAAAATTAAATACCGAGATATCACCGTAAATATGTTTTGAGGCCCCCTGAGTCCAAAAAAGCATATTTACAAAAAGGTCCGTATATGAGTTTGTGTGTGTATGTGGACAGCTTAGCTAAAAAATTAAAATAACGTTTAATACCAAACTTCGTATTTAAATTTGATATCTTCTAAGGATGCGACAGGATTTTAAAGAAAATCCTCCCACCCCAAACAACCCTTTACAATGAAAAGATTTTGATAATTTGCTTCTTCTCAAAAATGGCTCTAACGATTTTGATAAAATGCCTTATGTTAGCGTTATTTACATCACAAATAAAATGTTTATTTTGAACTTTCTTGAAATATCTTCTGAAGAATATTTCATTATGGATGAATTTTGCTGATATTTGTATAACTGGTAAACCGTAAGAGATACACAAAAACTTACCACACAAAATGTAGACCTCATTAAAACACACAATTTATGTTATTATACATTTTGTAGCAGAGTTTTCTGTTTCCAAGATATTTCTTGTTATTGGTTTCAATTTTAAGCTACACATCTTCTCAAATGGAGTCAGTCAGCTTTCGTTTCAGCTCTCTTTTAACTGGAAATACAAAGTGAACTGAACTTCAATGGTTCACATATCGATCGGCTTTTAAAATATTTACTACTGCTTAAGCCTGGTATATTCCTTTATTTCACTGCTCTTATAAGGAACTAAGTAGTAAGACCAATTTTGTTAATGCCTATCTCGTTTAGCATGGTGTATAGATTTTATAAGAAAAGTTTGTTTGAGGAACAGGTGGAGAAAGTCGTGTGAATGCAACACAGAAGATTTTTAAATTATGCTATTCAAAGGCGTAGACGCACACATACACATGCAGCCACACAGAGAGACAGATACACTCACTCAGACCTTTTTCTAAAAATGCTTGACTATTATTATCATCATTATTATTATTATTATTATTATTATTATTATTATCATCATGATCATCAACATCCAGGAATTCTAAAATATCTATTTCCAGTGAAATCTCGGTATTGAATGTTTGAGAGGAATGTAACACTATCTCCAGTTACTAGGCACATTATATGAGATAGAGAAAGTAAAAAAATATTAAAAACCACTGCTAAAGAAATATATGCTTTAGTAGTTATAACGCTATTAAGTGAACCATATAGCCATAGAAGCTATAGTTTCCTCCAAAACATGATAGCCCTCAAATGGGCCACTTCCCCCTGCCATTGGGCAATGACCATTAGCAAATAAAAGACGAGCCTGTACTGGGGATGAGAGGCAACGTAATAAAATCTGTTTCCTGTAGACATTGCTTGCAAGCAGAGACTCATATCTCCGTTAAGGAAGCAGCAAGTGGAAGGTTAGGCAACAGCGAGGGTTGGTTTCCAACCGAAAACCCCCTAATCGCAAACTTTAAAGTCTTTGGAAGAAGGGGCAGGGCCATAATGTTCTGAAAAATACTGTAAAGGAGCCTATACAAATGGAACAACCAATAAAATAAGAATAACAAGAAGAAATCGTCAAAAACCTCAGCGTTCTGACTTCTCAACTCAGAAATCCTGTGTACAATTCGTTAATTTAGAATTACTCCCTCCCTTCTGCATATTCTAGAAGTATGCCTGTGGCAGTGCATATTAGTGTGTTTTCTAGCGAAAAACAGTTAAAACTCACACCAAAAACGTGCAGTCAGCGAGTTAGTCGTTTTAATGTCAAACTTCCGGAAATAGTAACAGAAGTTAAAAGGCAGCGACATAAATGACACAGTAAAAATTTTAATGCGTTATTTCACATGAATTTTTCTACTCATTCTTCGACAAACTATTCTTGAGAAATACTTTTATTACACATGTCCTTATAAAATACAGGAGAATATAGGAGAATACGGTGGACATAAGCAATGAATAAATATTTTAAGAGATGGTTGCTGTGTGATATATTTGAAATTTCGTTCTCTTTGTTTGACAAGGAGAAAGAAAGAAAAAAAGACTAACGATTTCCCTTTTGAGAAAAGTATAAGTATTTTAAAATTGAGACCAAGAACAAGAAATATCTCTGCATTGGTTAACTTAAAAAAAAATAATTTGACATAAATTACTACATTAACGATATCTAAACTTCTTTATGTAGCAGTATTTTATCTATCTCTTACGGTATACCTGTTATGCAAAAATCGTTCAGGGGATATTCCCAGAAAATTAAAGATCTACACTTTATTTGTCAGAAAAGTGTCTTTAAGATATGTAATTTTAATCAAAATTGTTATAAACGTTTTCCAGGTAGTTTGGGGTGGGGGATTCTCTTAAAAATCTTCGATTCTCATCTTTGCAATATGCTGAATTTAAATGCCAAGTTTGTATTTATACGACTTTTCGTTTTTACTTACCTAACACGTACTACTATGTACATAGTCTGTAGATAAGATATTGTATTGCACCCAAAAATTCGATATCGAGATTCCACAGCATTGTTAGAAAAAATTCCCCGTGTGTCTGTGTCTATGTGTGTCTTTGGGCAGCATAGCTTAAAAACGAAAATTCCGTTAAATACCAAACTTGATATTTAAGTTAAGCATCTTCCAAGGATGCGAAACGAAGGTTCTCAAGAAACTCTCCTCACTCGGAACTACCCTTTACATGAAAAAAAAATCGAAAGTGTAATTTTATAAAAAATGACTTTAAGATTTTGATTAACTTCTCTTATATTTAAAATGTTTACATGGCTAATAAACTGTATATCTTGAATTTTCTGTTAATAGCCTCTAAAGACCTCTTTATTTTGGATGAATTATTTTTAATTTTGAATAACTATAAACCGTAAAAGATAGGCAAAAACTTACTACACAATAATTGTAGAGCGCCTTAAAACACACAATTTATGTCACATGTATATTTTTTTCTCTTGAAGTTGACCATTTTCGAGATATTCCTTGTTATTGGTTCCAATTTTAAAATACTTTATCTTTTTTCATACAGGAACTTGTCAACTCCTGGCCACGCAAAGAAACGGATTACAATCCCATAGCAACCACATTTTAAATTATGTGACTCTCGGTTTGCCTAATGCATTCCCTTATTTCCCTTCTACTTATAAGGATCTAAGTAATAGGACCGTTTCTGCTGGTGTTTATCTTGATTAGCATGAATTGCTTAGAAAAACAAGCTTATTAACAATAATTTGTTACAGAGATCTAGAGAAAAGCATATGAATGGAACACATATTTTTTATTTATGATGCCCACAGACTGATACACGCGCGCGTGCTCACATAGATTATTTTATAAATCGGATCTCAAAACGTGTATTTCAAGTGATCTCTCTCTCTCTCACAAGTCAGTTTCTCTACCGACTGAATGAGGAAACCAACCACTTTTCTCGTTAGCGTGTCTCGTCTTTGGTAAATGCATCATCTATGCAACCCGCTGACTCCATAATGAATCTCACCTTCTAAAATTGAGAATAGATGAAAAGGTGACAAACAAATTCGCAAAACGGCTTGCCCAAAGGTGAGTGTCTGGACGTCTAAACGTAACAAGCTTTCTGATCGAGGAAGGCCATTAACACATTTTTAGTGAGCAGTGTAATGTTTTAGCAGGAGAGCTTGGTCCTCAGATTTTAATTGCCTAAGTAATTGCTTCCGCTAGAGAACTTAATCGCTCCATGAGAAATTCCCTTCTGGGTGTTCCTCAAGCATAACTCAAGAATGAAGCGTCCTACTTCAAATCGGGTGTTTTGATACACTACTCTAGGGCCGCGTCGTGGTCGAGTAGTTACACCACTCGCCTCTTACCAAAGCGATCCGCGTTCCCCATCTCTAACACTTAAAACGTACAAAGACGGTAGAGTAGATATTACATTCCACCCAAAAATGCGATACCAAGATTTAACCAGAAGTATATGTTTTGAGAATCCTTGAATAAAAAATAGAAACAAGTTTGTGTGTGTCTATCTGTCGAGGATAGAATTAGTATAAACGCTATATATATACATATATATATATATATATATATATATATATTGATTTTTATACTTTGCAGAACCAGCCGAAAAATTGGTGTTCTGTATTTAGTAATTTACTATGTAAGTAACAAATCCTTTAAAAGTTAGTCATTAAGTGAACAATTGAAGATCGGTTCTCTTTTGCATTCCAAACAAAAGAGATGAAACGAAAGTGACTTCCCGCTTGAGAAAAGTTTAAGTAGTTTAAAATTGAAACCAATAATAAAGAATATACCCCCGCTCAAAATATATATGACATAAATTGTGTGCTTTAATTAGATTTTCACTTTTGTGTAGTAAGTTATTATCAATCTAAACAATTTTCAAAAAACGTTCCATCTGAAGAGTAATTTCGGATGGGAAAATTTTCTTGAAAATCTTCGGTTCGAATCCTTGGAAGATGCTGTATTTAAATACCAACTGTGGTATTTAACTGGCACACACGGATATTTTTTCTATGAATGTTTTTTTATTTAGGGGGTCTCAAAACATGTACTGTGGTGAAATCTCGTATCGAATTTTTGTATGGAATACACTACCTTCTCTATCTACCACGCACATTGTACATACGTGCTAGAGAAAATAAAAATAGGTAAAATCTAACAATCCGGACCCTACTCATTAGACACGCACAAAGAGGAGGGACAACCGCCGTGCAGGGCAGGCAATTCCCGTGGTGCGGCCATGTGTTCAAACGAAAGCTCTGCATAGTCTATACCAGGAAAACCGCAAAAAGACCGAAGGTCAGAGTGGTTGTACCAAAGGGACTCAAACCTGGAATCCCTCGAATGGGAGCTTAATACTCTCGCGGAGCCACCTACTTAGCTATCATAGTTACTACAATGCGCGCATCTTATCTAGGGCGCTCGGTTCCCTTCTTCATTCGGTAGGTTTTGCGAAATTTTAGAGACAGAGTTGAGCAACAACATAGAGACATATACGCAATATACCTAGAGGCTTCAATGTGAGCTATTTGCCTGCCTTATCGGCCGAAGGGTTACTCAGTCTAAGTAATTCGCGAACGCCCGCCAAGTTAGGGGGTTGCGTTGAACGGGATAATTAGTGGGCTTTGCTGGGAGGCATTTTGGTAGTCTGGGCAAGACTTGGCGTGCCGCCGCCGTTTATTTAAGATTATATTTTGAGACTTATCAGACTTTTCATGTTCTCGGGACTGTACTCTAAGGCTCGTCATTGTGAGAAAAGTGAATGTATTCTGAATTATTAAAAATGGGCCAACGTGTTCAGAAATTAAGTAAAAATAGATTGTTACTTTAAGGACTTTTTACTTACTTTCTTTTTTTTTTTTTTCTTTCTTGAGAAGTTATTTTAGTTTTCGTTGTTAATTGGGATTTTCACGTTTTTAATGTGTGAATTATAGTTTCACAACGTTTATAATTGTTACAAACCAGAGTTTATAATATTTTTTTGAGAACTTCATATAGTTTATAATGTTTGCTGCCTCCGGCATATATCGGAAGGGGTGCCCTGGCGTGTCATATTGCGCCGGGGTTTTATTAATAGTTATGTGAGTTGTGAGAGACTTGCTCTACACTTACTGTAAACTTTTAAATGCCTGTTATGTTACACAATTTGCATTACATTATACTACCACAGTAACATATCCATCAATAGCATCCTCACATTTACAACATTCCTCTAGGGGAGAAGTTAAGAAGGCCTTGCTTCCACTCATAAGTTCCCAGGTTCAAATCTTTCACTACTTGTCAATTTTGGCGGTCTCCGTGGCCACTCCCTAAAATACCTAGCTTCGTGGCGCAGGGGATCATGAGTTCGAGAGCCGCCTTGAGTGTTTGTGTGTTTGTAAATGAGTATATGAATGTGTAGTAAAAGAAAAATGTAAAAAAAAAAATAAGTAAATAAAGAAAATGTAGGAAACTGGCGAAAAAAGGGGAAAAAAGGAAAAACGAAAACAAACTACAGTGCCAGTGTCCTGACAAGATTCCGGAACTGTATTAAAAAATATAGCAAGAGGGGTTACCCTTACTGTTTTTGCAGTGTACAATTTTGTCTGAATAAATTTAGGTAATCTTGTTTTTCTGAAGAAAATAATTTAAAATTAGGTTTGTCGATTACCGCAAGCTAAGACTTGCGAGAAAGTGGAGGAAATGCTACGGTTTCATTCTCCCTGTAGATCCCAGAATCCACGCACATTCACGTGCGCTTTGTGTCGTTTAATAATTAAACTACTTCGCGGCAAATGACGTAAGCTATTCATCATAATGGCCGAGGGCTTCAGAGAAAGAAAATTTCTTTGGTTGACAATGCTGCGGAAAGACAGACTGGCGAGTGAGCTCTCTCCAATAAAATGTACGAGCAAAGTAATTTGTCATTTTCAGTCATATTTATCAACTAAATGGACTGTACTCTCACAACATAACTTATGTTTGCAGATGATTTCCATTCTTGGCCACAACATTCTGAATAAAACATCCGACAATACCTGTTCGTTATCCTTATGGCACGTGACATATCTTACAATCCTACATACAGAGGTATGTTTCTAACATATATGGCAGGCGAGGATAACTCGACGGAAAGTTATGACTGAAGGGAGTTGCCAGCTTATCTGGAGTGCACTTGCCTCCTTAGAAATGTACGGATGGCGTATTCAAATGGCTATTTAGTGTGTATAATTATTAATGTCTTATAAGTGTAGACTAGGTCCAATTTTCCATAATACTTGATAAAGGCAAGTATTCCTGATTTTGTAAAGTTATCCAACACACTGTTTTTATACAATTGAAAAGAAATATAAATTCACTGCGTTAAGCTTATGATTGTCCGAAAATCTCGAAATTTGTATTATAGAATCAAGATATCTATCAATCAATACCTACATAGATATAGAACATTTTAAACCAGTTTTCTCCAATTATTTTCCTTGTTAGATAAATTACTAGCTTAAACATGTGTAATGTATAGTGAAGTGAAATATGACATTTATAACATGTTTTATATATGTGCAACCGAGGGAAGTTCGCTGGGTTCAGCTGCTGGGCCAGCCACTCTAAGCTTAGGTTATTTGTGGTTTTCCTTGTTTGGTAAGGCAGATGCTGGGCTGGTTAGTTACGAATTTCCTTTCCCTCATTTAGCTCCGCTTTCATGTGTTTAGGGGCTGTGCAATGTCCTTGGGTGTCGGGCAGATGACGTAGACGTTTGTTTGTTATAAAGGTCTTCTCGGCCTTGCCACATGGCAGCATTCTCTGAGCCATCTCTAAAGAGTAGAATTCTCCCCGGTTCCGCCAGAGGGAACCCTTCTCTGAGCAGTCCGCCTGAGCAGTCCCGTGTCTTCGATCTTACTGTCCTCTGCGCGTCTCTGTCGACCAATTTGCTCGTGGCATATATCCTCCTGCGGTTCCTTCATCTCATCCGTTCCTAATAGGTCTGGTAGGCGCAAAATATCTGCATTGGTATTCCGTTTCCTGGTCATAGCCCAGTCCCGTCATATATAAGATATTATGTGCCTGTATGTTATATTAATCGACCAAAAATGATTAATCGTTTTCACCTAAAATAATGACCTTAATTATTTTCCCCAATAAGGAACAGGTCAAGAAATGAAAAAAAAAGTTATTATCTATAAAGTTTAAAGTTTTAGCAGCTACATTATGAGCAGAACTTTTTGAACACCCAGTTGCTCTACAGCATCTTAGAGACTCCTTCGGAAAGTATTAGATTGAAGCACAAATTTCGTCAATTTTTCTTCCATTAGAGATTTTCTTTTGCGCTTAAGTTTAGCATTTGACAGATCGTTGTTCTAAAGCTATTAATCAGACATCTAATCTCTATTTAGAACTTAAACCAGGAAATTACTTCTGCAATTGTCCACACACCTGTCTACCTGATTCGGCTTTTAGTTTCATTACTATGTACTTTATAATAGGATGGAAAAATACTCTATTTCATCCAAAAATTCGATGTCGAGATTTAATCGGAAATACATGTTTTGAGATTTCCTGAATAAAAAAAAATATATATACATATTTTTAGAAAAATGTCCATGCGAGAGTGTGTATGCATCTGAATAGCATAGCTCAAAAACGAAAAGTCCGTTAAATATCGAACTGGGTATTTATTCTGAATCTAGTCAGTGTGCGACAGGGAGATTTTCAAGAATATTCTTTCTCCCCACTGCACTTTACATGGAAGATTATTCGAATATTTAGGTTTTCTAAAAAATATTTATTTATAATACAAATGACTAAAGCGTCATTATTTAATCGAGTAGATTTTAACCTCATGAGAAGCGGAAAAAATAAACAAAGTAAAGCTTTGTTCAATATGTATCATACAATGTTTTTTTGCACGGCAGTACTAAATTTAAATAAAATAAATATTAGAAAGGTGTTAAGAAATTACCATTTTCACCGACATATACAGCATTGATTAATTATATCAAAATATATGTTTAAATATATATTGCAAATCAATGAATATAGATGGTCATGACAATTCTGCTGTTTGAAACACTTGCTTGCTTAGTTACTTTTTTTTTCTTTCTTTTAAAGCTTAACGTCTTTTAACCTAGTTGTTCATGTCGGACTATTAATGAAATTAGTGAAGTGATGCTCAAATGATCTCGGGTTCATGGAGCTTAAAGTTACTGGACGTTCGTCTTCTCGGGATAAGGGAAAACCCGAAAAAAAACCTGATTGAGTAACACACCCTAAACGAAATTCGAACTCGCGGCCAGTGTAATGTGGGGCAGACACGCTACCACCATACTACCTAGGCGGGTGCTTAGTTACTTGTTTTAATAAACATTAAATAATTTAAAAAGCATGGTTCATTTAGAAGTGTTTGCAACGTGCAGTTATCCTTAAGTGGGTCGCCCTCCGTGGTGTAATGGTTACCATGCTAACTTCATATACACAAGGTCACGGGTTCAAACCCGGCGGAGGACGATGGATTTTTTCGGGCGTAAAAATCCTTAGCATGGCTTCCTTCGGAAGGGAAGTAAATCTGTGGGTCCCGTGTCGTAGATTTACGGCACGTAAAAGAACCTCAAGCCTGATAAGAGAGGCCTCTGAGCAAAATTAAGCGGTCTTTCACGCCCAATTTAGAATGGGACGCTGAGAACCACAGTAGTTAAAGAGCGTCCATAAATATCACGCCATTTACATATATACTATAGCAAACTTGCTATAGGAGATTTGTTGTTTAAAATTATTTTATAACCACTGTGTGTTATATTGTGTGTATTGTTTCGCGATAGGGCGTGAACTTACAAATTGTAATTAGTAATTGTCATTACACTGCCATGTATCCACGGAGAGTGAAAGCAGTTGGACTGAACAGTGCCATTTGCTTGTCGCGGAGCAAAAGTAATATGTATTGATTTTATTTATTTTATTTTTTTTTTTTTCACACAAGCCGAATGTAGAACAGGAACTGGACATTTAGAGTCAGACTGAAAAATTCAATGCAACAGCCACGCATCTCCCGGTCTCTAGTCGGTTGCTCTACCACTGAGCTTCCATGGCAATATGCCGGCGTAGCATTCAATTTCTCAACTGACTCGCATGTTTCCCGGTAAACCACAAGTTAATCTCAAATTATTTTGATATGACAACCACAATGGTGACTTACAATGGTGTAAGTCCCAGGATTCATAATACCTATAGCCAACTATTATGGTCAATTGGTATTGATTTAATTGTTTCTTCACACAAGCCGTGTGTAGGACAGGAGTTGGATAGGTAGAATCAGACTGAAAAATTCAACGCCATAGCCGGGATTTGTACCACGGATCTCTACTCAGCTACTATGGCAACATAGTAATAAGGCTTATTAGACATAAGACCTATAAAACTGTCTGTATACCGTCCGACTACAGATGGTGAAAAAGCAGCCAGACTGGATGGCAGTCTTTCACCAATTGCTAGGCCCGAAGCGAAAATAGTATGGGCACGGGAAAAATGACAATGAAGACTATTGTCCGCCATGCAAGTTAAAACCAGTATCACGAACAGAACCAAACAGTCAAAACGACATTAAATAAATAGAACTTTAAAACCAGCAGGGTCACTGATTTTGGAGGTCCCGGTTACGACAACCTGACTACGCCCCTGATTAAAACAAACAAGAATACCCCTAAGAGTAGCGTGTATAATGAAACTATAATTGTTTTGGGGGAAACAATTTTTGTTGAGTTAAAGTAGCTCAGATTATTTCTGTATTTATAATTATTAGTGCTGTATTTATTATCCGTATACAGTAGAGAAGTTCCAGATTATGAAGCATATGTTACCATAGGGTCACAACCACTTCTAAACAGCCCAGTCATCTCTCACAAACTATGTTTCGTTTATACTTATGCTGAACTTTCTCAATGTGTGTACGCATTGGTCAGTGATTCATGAAGAAAGAGTGGGTTAATGCAGACAAATTGACTCATATGTCACCAGATGTGAAGGTCTGTAATGAATGAGTAGACGTCATATGTTTGTTATGAAAGTATTTGGATTTCCCCAAACATGTTCCAAAGTCTACAAGTTTTTTAGACTAAAATAGTAGTGATGCAATATTCGATTCTATTGCGTCTTGTCCTTTTACTTTCTCTGTATTACTATGTATGTCATGTAAAGAGAAGGTATTGAGTTCCACCCAAAAATTCGATACCGAGATTTGACCGGAAATGCACGTTTTAGGGTTCCATATATATATAATATATTTTTAAAAGAAAGTCCATGTGTGCGTCCGTGAGTCAGTGAACACGATCAAGAACGAAAAGTCGGTAAAATATGAAGCTTGGTATTTAAGTTTAATATCTTCCAGGGATGCGACATGAAGATTTTGAAAAAAAAAAAAATTCCAAACTCCCTTTACATGGAAAAAATTTATAAAATTTTAGTTTTCTCAAAAATGGCTCTAAGGATTTTGATTAAAATACCGCATATTAAAGATATTTACATGAAAAATAAAACATATATCTTGAATTTTCTGCAAATAGGCTTTAAAGATCTCTTTATTCAAGATGAATTTTGCTGAATTTTGCGTAACTGGTAAGGAGATAAACAAAAACTTACTCTACAAAAAATGTAGATCTCGTTAAAACTCACAATTTATATCACATACATGTTTTTCGTTGAGCAAACCATTTCTGAGGTAGTCCCAGTTATTTGTTGCAGATTTAAAACACTTAAAACTTTTCTCATACGGACATTTATAAACTCCTGGCTATGCCAGGAAACGGGTTTCAACTACATGGCAACCAGCTTTTAAAAGATTTGACTATCGCTTTAATCCAGGGCATTCCTGACAATTTCCGCATACATTTATCTCGATTATCATAAAGTAGATAGAAGGATAAGCTATTTAACAATAATGTGTTACATTGATGTGCGAAGAGTCATGTGAAGGAATACATAAGATTTTTAGATTTGTCCATATGTCTGTGAACACGATACCTTAATCAAAAACTAAAAATCGGTAAAATACCAAACTTGGTATTAAAGTTTAATATCTTCCAAACATGCAGCATGAAGATTTTCAAGAAAATCCACGCTCATTAACTACAAATTATATGGAACATTTTTTCGGAAATTATGATTTTCTCAAAAATGGCTCTAACGATTTTTACTAAAATTCCATACATTTAAGATATTTTTATGACATACGAAATGTATATTTTGAATTTTCTGGGAATAGCCTCTGAAAACCTCTTCATTTTGGTTGACATCTATATAAAACTTTTGTATTACTGGTAAACTGTAGGAGATATACAAAAATTTACTACATAAAAATGAAAATTTCGTTAAAACACACAATTTATGTTATATACATTTTTTGTGGGGTTGACAACTTTTTAGATATTCTTTGTAGTTGGTTTCAATTTTAAAATACTTAAACTTTTTTCACTCGGGAATTTTTCAATTTCTGGCAATGCATGGAAACGGATTTCAATCACATGACAACCAGGTTTTAAAAGATTTGACTATCGCTTTAGCCTAGTGTATTTCCTTATTTCCCTTCTAATACAGAGAGCGAGTAATAAGACAATTTCTGCTAAAGTCTATCTCGATTAGCATAAAGTAGAAAAAGGAATAAGCGTTTTAGCAATAATTGTTACGGAGATGTGGAGAAAGTCATGTGAATGGAACACATCGTATTTTTGTATACATTTTCCCGCCATTTCTCCGGTCGCGCTTCTGTCTGGAGCTTATTGTGCTATTTGTCTAGTGTATTCCCGTATCTTACTTCTGCTTATACGGAAGCAAGCAATACGTTAATATCTGTTAGCATGAAGTAGATAAAGAATAGTTGTAAGAATGGTTTGTTTGCAGAACAGGCAGAAAGTAGCATGCGAATAGCCCTCTATGAACAGTGTAGGTACATAGGGAAATACCAAATACCAAGTTTGGTTTTTAACGGTCTTTTTGTTTTTGAGCTATGCTACCCACAGACACACACACAAACACACACACAGACAGACACATACACAGACATTTTTCTAAAAATGCTGTTTTTTGATTCAGAGGGTCTCAAAACATATATTTCTGGTGAAATCTCGGTATCGAATTTTTGAGTTAATTACAATACCTTCTCTGTACACTATGTACATAGTACATATAGAGAACGTAAAAAGGACCTGTGTCTGTGTGTGTATGTGTTTCTGTGGACAGCATAGCTCCAAAACAAACAAAAAAAAACAAAAAAAACAAAAAACCGTTAAATACCAAACTCGATATTTAGGTTTGGTATTTTACAAGGATACGACGAAGATTTTCAAGAAAACCCCCTACCACAAACTACCCTTTACATGGAAAAATTTTCGAAAATTTTGATTTTCTAAATTATAGCTCTAACGATTTGGATTAAAATCTCGTATATGAAAGGTATTTACATCCCAAATAAAATGTATATTTTGAATTTTCTGGAAATAGTCTCTGAACCCCTATTTATTCTGGATGAATTTTGCCGAATTTTGCTTAACGACTAAACCGTAACAGTTAGATAAAACCTTACTATACAAAAATGTAGATCTCGTCAAAGCACACAATTTATGTCCTTTACGTTTTTGTTGTGGAGGTAACCATTTCAGAGATATTCATTGTTATTTTTTTCAAATGTAAGGTACTTAATCCTTTCTCAGACAGGAAACCTTTCTTTTGTTCTACTCCTGATCAAGCAAAGAAACGATTTGCATTGACAATCGCATAACGACAGCTTTTAAAACATTTGACTATCATTCCTTTAGTTACCTTCTACTTATAAGGAACTAAGTAATAAGAATATTCTTCTAATGTTTATTTCGATTAACATTGAGTAGAAATAAGAATACTCTTTTGTATGTAGTTTGTTTGTTGAGTAGATTAAGAAAGTCATGTGAGTGTAACAACTTAACATTTTTTTTCTGATGTCATCAATCTTTTCCTCCATTAGAACACGGCGATTTAATTTCGCTTGCTTGTGAAGAAGAGATCCCGTTTTCCTAAATCTATTCACAAGATTACGAACCGTTTCTCCGCGATTCGCCTGAACAACAGGGCATTTGTCTATAAATCACCGTCTTGCTTTTTGCAGGAATTTGTTTTTTTGGAATCACACGTGAATATTGTGTTTACGAAACTGTAATGACTTTTTGCCATTATAATAGTACTACTATACTATAATATTGCAACGAGTGGTCTCGCAAAGATTCAGAGTAGTGCAACAGAGACTTCCTCTCAACTGATTAACCGGCACACGGACGGGAAACAGAACCGTTACAAAAAGCGCAATGCTGAATTTGACCACCCATCAAAACCAAAGTCTGTACTTTAAAGGGACCATTACGTACTTATGTGTGTAACGAATGGAACCTAATTTGAACCTGTCAGAATTAATTTATTGCAACATGTTTAAGTTTAATTAACTGTGATTTTTATTTATAGTTGAAGTAGCTCTTCTTTATATTTTATTTCAACTTAGCTAAACTTTTAGATAACTTTTTACTTTCTCTACGTACTATGCACATAGTGTATAGAGAAGGTATTGCATTCCATCCAAGAGTTCATACCGAGATTTTACCGGAAATAGACGTTTTAGGGTCCCCTGTATTAACAATTTTTTTTAAAAAAAGGTCCATGTGTGTCCGTGTGTCTGTGAACACGATAACTCAAAAACAAAAAGCCCGTAATATACCAAACTTGGTATTTAAGTTTAGTATCTTCCAGGGATGCGTCATGAAGATTATGTGAAAAATCCTCCCACCGCAAACTACCCTTTAAATGGAAAAAAAATTCTAAAATTTTGATTTTCTCAAAAAAAGGCTCTGACGATTTTCATTAAAATACCGTATATTAAAGATATTAATATGACAAATAAAATGTATATTTTGAATTTTCTGGGAATAACCTAGGAAGACATGTTTATTCTGGATGAATTTTGCATAACTGGTAAACCTTAAGGGGAGGCATCTGTGAACATTGCTAAAATTCATAGTTTTTGTCACAGAGATTTAAAATTTTGCAAGTATTTGTTCCAAAGGGTGTCTAGTAAATGTACCGCATTTCATGTTTCTAATTAAGATAGTTTTTCAAAAAAAATTGTTGTATTTTTCTGACATTTTTATGCTATATTAGAAATGCTCCTTGCAAAACAATATCTGTTATAAATAAACGAAACTCTGGCTGTATCTTTCTTAGGACTATGTTTACAAAACTTGGCATTTTCATTAAGCTATGCAAAATATTTTTGGAGAAAAAAAAACATTGAATACATAGATGACCTGTTTTTTCCAAACTTTTAATAATTCTCAACATCCAAATTCAATAACAATTAACCCATTCCATCTAGAACATAAAAATGCCAAGTGTTATGCATCAGCTATCTAAGAATATGTGTTAAAAGTTTCCGAGCAATTCATTAAGAAAGTAAAGTAAATAGAGAAAGTCACGTAATTGGAACACATCAGATTTTTTCTTTTATTTAGTCTCTGATCTTAACCAAAGGAGAAATGCAGGATGGGATGTATGGGAAGCTGGAAATAAAGGCATGCATATAGGATAAGTTATGCACTTTCTACGCTTTAAATATTTCTTTTCTGACTTTCACTTGAACCATTTCAAAAATATAGGTTGCTGTTCAAATGCCTTTTTGCCGGTATGGTTTAAAACTTAAGCGAATCTTATTTTGTGAAGAATTCATTCAATAGCAATGCAATACATTTATTAACACATCACCTGTCTTTTAAATGTTTGAATTTTATCTCAGCTGATTATATTTATTGCCGAAATATTAAATAAGGCGGCGCCGTGACTGAGTGGTTAGACCGCTCTCCTCCCACCTAGGTGGCCAGTGCTCGATTCCAAGCGCCCGCATGTGGAATTTGTGGTGGAAGAAACGGCGTCTGGGTGGTTTTCTCCGGGTCCTCCAGTTTCCCCGTCACTATTCCACCAATTGCTCATTTATCACCTTTCCTAGCATCCATTTCGCTTTCATTTCTTATCATTATTTCCTCGCTCTCATATCTATTAACAGGCCGACCACTCGTTCAAAGTTCTTCATTCTGTGGTTCTGTGCCGTTGGCTCACCGACAGGCTTCTAACCTCTAGGCATCCGCTTATAAGTCCTAGGAAGATGTCAGTCCAACATATGGCGAGAATATGCCGTCTACGAAAAAAAAAAAAAAAATTAAATAAGTAAAACTAGTTCCGAATATATTAATTATGATTACCAGGAAGTAGACAGAAAATATATGTAACATACATATGACTCTCTTTGGCTATTTTTAAACAAAACTGTTCTAACAAAATTTATTCTTCAATATGCTCCAAGACAATCCAGGTAAACAAGGAAAATAAGAAACATTGAATGAAATGGAGTTTTCCATATGTGTTCTTTAACTGGTCTGGCACTCAACATCCCATTCTATGTTTCTATGTTGGGTGAGAAAGACCGCTTAATTTTGCTCAGAGACCTCTTATAATTCTTGAGGTTCTTTACGTGCCGTAAATCTACGACACGGGACCAACGGCTTTACTTCCCTTCCGAAGGAAGCCATGTTATGGGTTTTTCGCTACCTTTAGAGAAATTAAAAAGAAAAAATAACAGCATGCTATTTGAGAAACATTTGATTAAATTAAAACAAGGAAATGACCGACTTGAAAAAAAAAAAGAAAAAAAAAGAAGAAGAGAGACGTGTTTGACTAAATTGTGTGCTTTAACGCGATCTAAAATGTTGTATAGTAAGATATGGGCTAACTTTATTTACCGATTACACAGAAGTCAATCAGAATGAGCACGACTTCAGAATCTATTCTTAGAGAATGCAAAATAAATACTTCATTGTTTAGAAAGTATCTTAAACATAGTATGGTAATGAAACTGTAGAGCCATTTCTAGGAAAATAAACACGTTCGAAAATTTTCCAAGTAAAGAGAAGTTTGGCGTGGGAGGATTTTATTGAAAATACTGTCGTATCCTTGCAATATGTTGCACTTAAATATTAAGTATGTTATTTAACCGACTTTTCGTTTTAAGTTATGCTGGTCACAGACGCACGCGCGAGCTTGCGGAGTTTATTTGCAGTGAAATCTCCACATCAAATTTTTAGCTGGAATACAACTTTTCACCTCTTTCTGTATATAGCTTTAGAAAGTTATGATATCTAGCGTGAATAGTTTATAGAATACCTAACTTGGTAAACGGGGTAAAATTGGGTAATGGGTAAATAAAGTTTTGTTTTTGGAGGCATCAGAAACACTCTTAACTTTGACAGTGGAAAATTACTTTTCCGAGTATAATTTACTTGGAAATTATCCAAAGTGAATTAAATTTATTTGAGTATTTCTAAGCAGAAAGCTAGAAATGAAAGCGCGGCTGCGTAGTTGCTAAGCATGCACTTGCTTCGTCATCTGTACCCCACGCAACGTGTTCTTGCCAATGCAAATGGCTCCTCATGGCCCAACCCGAAAAACGTCGTGTGAATTCCAACGACGCGTCACTAAAACGTATGCTAACGTGAATCATGAATACGTGCATACGGTTGCATGACAAAAGTGAATAAACATAAACGAGGCAGTGTGCCAGAGGTATTTGTCATTTTTCTCTGACTAGACGTTCTGGCTAAAGTTTTGGGCCAGCTAAATGTCATATGAGTATCGTTTGTTAACTAAGTTTTTCATTTCCGTAATCTCTACACTTGGATGAATAAATATGGGCTTCCCAACCGCAAAAATTGGACGTTTTCCATTCACTTGACTTTCTCTACATCTCGGTAACAAAGTGTTGTTAAAAGCTTATTTTTCTATCTACTTTATGCTAATCGAGATAAAAATTAGCAAACATTGTATTATTACTTGCTTTCTTGCAAGTAGAAGGGAAATAAGACAGCACACTAGGTTAAAGCGACAGTCAAACCTTTTAGCGGTCAAATAAAGGGGGAAGAAATGTATAGGTATAAATTGTGTGTTTTAACAAGATCTAACATTTTTGTGTAATAGGTTTTGTGTATCTCTTACAGTTTACCAATTATGCAAAATTGAGTAAAATTCTTCCAGCAAAATTCCTCTACAAATTCTTCAGAGGTTATTCCCAGAAAATTCAAATTATGTTTTATTTTTCATTTAAATATCTTTAATGGCATTTTAATTCAAATATTTAGAGCCATTTTTGAGATCATCTACATTTTTTTCATGTTAAGATTTTTTTTGGAGTGAGGGGATTCTCTCAAAATCTTTGTTCTCATCCTTAGAATATATTAAGCTTAAATATCAAGTTTGGTACTGTACTGACATGTCGTTTTTGAGTTAACGTGTTTTTAGACACACGGACGGACCTTTATCTAAAATTATTTATTTACTTGGGACACGGGGACCCTAAAACGTGTATTTTTGTTGAAATCTCGGTATCGAAATTTTGGTTGTAGTGCAATATCCTCTCTACCTACGTACCACTCACTATGTAGAGAAAGTAAGAATGACAAACCTAGAAAAAGAAGGAAGTAATAAACAATAAAATAACGTTAAACACTCTTCTTTATGTCAACCATGTTATTACTTTATTATACTACATATATTAAGTAGGAAAAGTATTGTTTTCCATCCAAAAATTCTATATCGAAAGTTCACCGAAAAAACGTGATTTGTGAGTACTTGAGCAAAAACATTTGATGTGTTACATTCATATGACTTTCTCTATATCGCCGTAGCAAATTATTGTTAAAAGCTTATTCTTCTATCTGCTTTGTGATAATCGAGATAAGCATTAGCAGAAATTGTTTTAATTACTTGTTTTCTTGTAAGCAGAAGGAAAATAGTGGAATACACTAGGTTAAACGATAGTCAAATGCTTTAAAAGCTGGTTGCTATGTGGTTGAAATCCGTTTCTATGCAGGGCCAGGAGTTTGCAACTTTCCATGTGAGAAAAGTTTTAAATATTTTGAATCTGAAACATATAACAAGGAATATCTCAGAAATGGACAATTCCACGAAAAAAATATATGTGACATAAGTTGTATGTTTTAACGTGATTTACATTTTGTGGTTAATATGTTTTAGTCTATCTCTTAGTCTATCTGGTTTACCAGTTACGCAAAATTCAGCAAACTTCATTCTTTAGAGGCTATACCCAGAAATTCAAGATATACATTTTATTTGCCATATAAATATCTTTAATATACGGTATTTTAATCAAAATCGTTAGAGACTTTTTTTAGAGAAAATCAAAATTTTGAAAATTTTCTCCATGTAAAGAGTAGTTTGGGGTTGGGGAATTTTTCTCAAGATCTTCGTGTCGCATCCGTGGAAGATACTAAACTTAAATACCAACTTTGCTATTTTATCGACTTTTCGTTTTTGAGTTATATTGTTCACAGACACACGGACACTCACTTTTTCTAAAAAAAAAAGTTGGGCACAGCAGATCTTAAAACGTGTATTTCCGGTGAAATTTCGGTATCGAATTTTTGAGTGGAGTGCAATACCCTCTCTATACACTATGTACATAGTACGTATAGAGAAAGTATAAATGCTTTTTGGGTACAGGGGACCCTAAAACGTGTATTTCCGGTGAAATCTCGGTATCGAATTTTTGGTTGGAATGCAATACATTCTTTATACACTATGCACATAGTACGTATAGAGAAAGTAAAAATATATGTTTACCTTCTCTACCTACTATGTGCTAGGCGGCCCAATAGCGTCGTATTTTGTGTACGCAGATAACCCTTCATACGTTATCTTGCAGACCTCCAAGGGATGAAACTGATCATACGCCGTGATAGGCGTTTGCGAGAGCGACCTTGATTTCGGTGAAGGAATCGCGCTCAATGAGAGGATTCGTGATGATGTACAAAAACAGTGTATAAACACATGAAGAAACTTAACGTGCGTTCCATTTCAAGGCCACAGAACCTTTATTATTTAGAAAATAAAGTCACCTTTTAGATTCGCAAGTAATTAAAAATCTATTTCACCTATCAACAGGTACTTTTGTAATTGTGTAATACACCGCTCTTATTTAACACTAGAAACTAGATCCACTGTTGAGTTAACAAAAACCGTGCATGAAAACATAATTTTTCACTACAACTATTGTTATTATTATTATTATTGGATATTATTATTACGCAGTAAACGCATTGCCAGAGTAAACAAAACACAAAAGTGTGTAACAATACACATGCTGAGATGAGAGCACGCAGCATTTCGTTGTATTATTATTATTATTATTATTATTATTATTATTATTATTATTATTATTATGTACTAGAGAAAGTAAAAATATTCCTCTGATTCCCCACTCTTTTCTAATCTCAGGTAATTTAATTGAGTATTCAAGCTCACGTTTGTGGTATTGGATAATTATTTGTTAACCTCCGTTAAATTAACGTTAATATCAACATTCGTAGTTTTACCGAAGATAAAAATTAGTGAGAAAATGGGGATAAATTCTTAAAATTCATTAATTTGTCGCACACTTCCTCTAATTTTGTATGAACTTCCCCTTTATTTTAAACGTGTTAACAAATGCCTTATAATAATGTGTCCTCACACCTTTTTCTAAAATATACTATATGGAGATATAGACTATCCCCAAATAGTGTGTCGCCCTCCGCGGTCTAGCGGTAACACGCTGGTCTCTGGTTCCCAAGGTCTTGGGACACTTCGGAAGGGAAGCAAATCCAGTGGTTCCGTGTCGTGGATTTACGGCACGTAGGGGAACCTCAAGCCTGAGAAAGAACAAAATTAAGTGGTCTTTCACATCCGATATAGAATTTGACGCTGTGAAGCACAGCACTTAAAGAACGATAATAGATAAAACTCAGTTTAAATCCAAATGGTGAAAATTCTGCAGTTAATTTTCACAAAGGTTTAAATGTATAAGTGAATGTTCCTCAAACTAACAAAGATTAGTTGTTTTGAAGGGTGTATGCTTGAATCATATCTGGGTAGGTATCATTCTGCAGCATTCATGTTCACTTCTCACCTCACTCCTTTCAACTCTCATCTATTGCCATGATGGGTTCGCCATAGTTTGTCAGCCATTTATATGGTGGTACGTAACTTAGGAGAGAAGCTTGGTTTCCACTTAAAACTATATATTATGTTTTTGTTTTTTATCTTTGTAAGGAAGATTTATTCTTTGGTCAGATTCTTTTGAGACACTGGAAGGGGGAGAATAGGACTTCACGTGGCTGCATCGCCGGCTACCTCAAAGATCCGATGCACCTCAGTATCCCACCGTTGCTCTTTAGGCTGTCTCAACAGACCAAAACTGCAGTCAGAAGTCTATTGTGTTCTAACCAACTTCCGAGAGGAAGGGTTGAGGTGGAAGATCCGAAGAGCTGTTCTCTGGACCAAGCAGTGACAAGTTCGAATAATGCAGAGGCCCTAATGTTCACAGATGAAGACATTCCTGCAGGCACTTCCACACTTCCATTCGTGCTCCTGACGAATGGATTCGAATTCCTTTGCTTCCGTAACAGAGAAGAAAGAAACAATTATGTAGCGTATATCCACCGCGCTCCGCGCATCCCAAACTACGCACTCATGCCCCATAACCCAAAAATTGAATTGCATTTTATTTATAGGCGCTCTTTAACTGATGTGGTTCTTAGCGTCCCATTCTATGTATATTGGGCATCAAAAATGGCTAATTTTGCTCAAGAGCCTCTCTATCATGCTTGAGGTTCTTTTACGCGCCGAAAATCTACGTCACGGGACCAAAGATTCTACTTCTCTTCCGTAAGAGGTCTCCTCATCCCTTGATAAAATTTCCTTCTTGCTTAAAATCTAAATTCAATTAAAATAAACTTAAAACAGAGTTCACCTCAGACAACCATTCATACAAGCTTTCAATTAAAAGACTAATAAGCTCAAGCAATGCTAAGGATGCGTAAGCTTTCACGGCCGGTGTCCATAGTTTTAAAATTTAAAATTTTCGGGCTACTTTGCCGTGGTCTGTAGGTTAAAATTTTAAAACAATGCTAAGGATTTTTACGCCCGAAAAAAGTCCATCGCCCTTCGCCGGGTTTGAAACCACTACTTGGGAACCCGGTGAAATCTCGGTATCGATATTTTAGATGGAAAGTAATACCTGCTTTACCTGCTATGTACATTGTACATGTTAGAGAAAGTAAAAACGAAAGTTTTGTTAAACATCAAACTGTGTATTTAAGTTCAGTGACTTTCACACAAAGATTTTTCAGAAAATTCCTCACCCCAATTTATGCTTTACATGAAATCATTTTTTTTATTTTCTCAAAATGGCTCTAAAGATTTTGAATCAATTAAATTTAAGGTATCTATTGCATTACTTGGGAACAACTTGTGAAGGCCTGTTCATTCTTTTGTACAACTAGTAGGTCTTAAGGAGTTGAAAAAGCTTTACTATGCTAAACCTATAGGTCTCGTTAAGCCCACAATTTATGTAAAATAAAATGTTTTGTGGCATTAGCCATTTATAAGATATTATTTTTATTGGTTTAAATGTTCAGTGCTTATACTTTTCTACAGTGACAAGCCGTTATTCGGTTTTACTCGTAGTGATGCAAGAACAAAGACCATCAAAATTCTATCAAAATGAACAGTTTTTTAAAAACCTGCATCTCGCTTTAGAATTATACAGCTATAGCTATAAGAAAGAATGTAAAGATTCAATAAAATTTATCTCGATCAACAAGAAGATTTAGATAGTAAATAAGCTTTTGGAAGAGTAATTTGCAGATCCTTGATTAGAGAAAGCAATATAAATGCAACAAAACATTTTAAATGTAAGGGTTTTGACCCAATCCTCAAATGGAGCCCTCATGACAAATTTCATATGAATAATGGGTGAATGCATAGTGGAATGCCTTCTCCTGGAGAAAAGAAAGCTTCGAAGTATTAAATTCAACATGATTTCAGATGAATTTTGGCTACAAGAGTACCCAAAGTAATATATAGATGTTAGTTTATTATCCAAATGTAGACCATCCTGAGTAATATTAATGCCTGGATGCCCAAACATAGATCACCTTGTCAAATTGCCATGTTGTTATCCTCTAATTAGTGCCTCATCTGAATCTCTCCTCAGAGGCAGCAAATGTCGCGACGCAATGCCAGCTCTAGATGAGCTGTTTGAACAACTTGTTTTGTTCCTAAGATAGACCAACAAGATTAATTCCTTGAAAAAGAGGATGTCTATTACAACTGTACAGGCGGTTTAACTTTATAATATAAGCTTACAATAAAGAACACACATATATCATCGTGAAGACACCACATTCCGGCTTTATGAGACCCATGTTAACTATCTCAGGTGAAGCCGCATTTCTAACGGCTGTAAATCATCACATATGAGAGAAAGAAAGGATGGGCCAAGAGACCATTAACAGTCTTCTACTTTTTAGTTCATTATTCTTGCTGGTAGCGAAAGCAACATGAGTCGGCTGCCACACCCGAGAATTTCTAGAATGTGATGTTCTCTTCGGATCATAAATACACAAATACCTGCATGCTGTTGACTCACTGGAGTAACTCAAGGGGCCGATGAATACCGTATGGTTTAATTCCTGTTCACATTTGTTGTGGTGCAGAAAGATATGTGGCAGTTATGTGTAACTGGAAAAAGTATTTTCTCAACTGTCTACAAAAACCGATGAACTTCTTTACGAGTGTCAGAAAATGAATGACGTAATTACCATGGCAACAACATAGCAATGATGTCATTCACAGCTACAACATCATTTTCTGCAATGTGCCTTTAAGAAAATCTGAAATCGCCACTCTCGCTTAAATACGTATCATCAGGGGTTTCAACAAGAAATTTATTAATTTTAGAGCTGGAGAGCACATTTGATTTTTTAGTTTATATTCTACAACGAGCTTCTTAAAGAAATCAAAAACCTTACCAAAAGATGAAATGTCGATGTTGCCTTTCAATTTCAACATACACTGCACCTTTGAACATACACATAGAATATCGAAAGCATAACCATTTTCGGCTGATAAAAGAAAACAGCACTTAAAATCTAACTTTAAACTACTTACCATATTTAGAAGTAACAAACGTTTGCATAATTACCAGCTCTTAAAGGTATGCAGTGATGTGGTTTCGATAGTCAAACAAATGCTTTTTTCATTTCTCCATCCACTAAGCTTTTCTGTTCTTTTTCGAAAACGTCTTTTGGTTTCTTGGAGTTTAACAAACTATTAACAGTCTTGGCTTCGTTCAAAATGTCGAACGGAATACAATCCAAACTTTCAATAGTTGTATAATTACTTTCCATTTTCCTCTATAAGTGTTGAAACAAATGACATATCTACATATAAAATCATACAACTGTGATCTCAATACATTATAATTTTTCATTTAGCAAATTTATTAATTATTTTTACGTATTTAAATGTTGAAACATCTGATGTGTTCCATTCATATGAGTACACCTCTGCAACAAATTATTGTTAAAAAGCTTATGTTCCTATTTTCTTCCTGTTAATTGAGAAAAAAAAATAGCAGAAATAGTCTTATTACTTACTTCCCTGTAAGTAGAAGCGAAATAAAAGAGTGCCATAGGTTAAAGTGATAGTCAAAAGCTGGTTTCTACGTGACTGAAGTTCCTTTGTTTGTATAGACAGGAGTTGACAAATTCCAGTATGAGAAAAGTATAAGTTTTCAAGGCTGAAACCAAAAACAAGGAATATATTAAAAACGATCAACTCCACGAAAAAAGTATATAACATAAATTGTGTGTTTTAATGTGCTCTACATTTTCTGTGTACTAAGTTTTTGTCCATATCTTACACTTTGGCAGTTATGTAAAATTCCGCAATATTTATCAAAAATAAAGTAGTCTTCAGAGGCTATTCCCACAAATTTCAAGATATACATTTTATTTGTCAGACAGATATCTTTAATATGCGATATTTTAATCAAAATCGTTAGAACCATTTTTGAGAAAATCAAAATTTTCGAAAAAAGTTTCATGTAAAAAAAGGGTTGTTGGGTGTGGGGGGGATTTTCTTGAAAATCTTCGTGTCGCATATCCTTGGAAGACACCAAGTTTAAATACCAAGTTTGGTATTTAACGGTCTTTTCGTTTTTGAACTATGCTGTTCACAGACACACACGGACCTTTTTCTAAAAATGCTTGTTTTGGATACAAGGGACCCTAAAGCATATATTTCCGGTGAAATCTCGGTATGGAATTGTTGGGTGGAGTGCAATATCTTCTCTATACACTATGTGCACATTACGTTTAGAGAACGTAAAAAGCACAGGAAACACAGGTATAGCATAACGAGTATTCTATTCCATTTATCTGTATGTGCCTATTGTTAACCATAGTCTTGTGTAGAAGTATGAAACACAAAATATGTAACGACAATATGCTTATTGGATAAATGATGCAGTTATGCAGTTGAGCAATTTGAATCTTCCGTATTCCAGATAAGAAGGCGCATATTGTTGTTTATATTTATGTTTAACTGATTTCTACTCTATTTTACCCTTACCGTCCCCAGCCCTAATACGGACTGTCAAACAACTCCGTTGCACTGTGCATGCATCTGCCGTCCCAACTTGCACCATTCTTTAACATGCAGAGCTAAGCGCCTCACAACATAGCTCTCCGTTAACAGTTTCACATGCCAAAATCCTTGGCACTATGATACGAGGCAAGAAGCGAAGGGGAAGTAACTGAACTTCCTACATGCTTTATAATCTAAAAATCTGACGTTTCCATTCGCATGACTTTTTCTAGCTGTTCCGAAACAAACTTTTCTTAAAAAGGTACTCTTCTATCTACATCATGATAAGCATTAGCAGATTTGTCTTATTGCTTGCTTCTTTGTAAGAAGAAAAGAAATAAGGGAATGCACAGATTCAAGGGATAGAGATATCATTTAAACCAGTCGCCATGTAAAACAATTGAAATTCATTTATCTTTGTCTGTTAAGAGTAAACAAAAGAGAGACGTAAAGAAAGATATCTTTCCGTTTGAAAAAGTATCTTAAAACTGAATCCATGACTCGGAATATCCTGAAAACAATTAATTCTGCGAAAAAACCGTGTCTTACATAAACTGTGTGTTTTAACGTTCTACATTTTTGTGTACTAAGTTTTGTCTATCTCTTACGGTTTACCAGATATGTAAAATGCTTCAAAATTCATTCAGAATGAAGAGCTCTTCAGAAAATTCAAAATATAAATTTTACTTGTGATGTAAATATCTTTAATATACGGTATTTTAATCAAAACCGTTAGGGCTATTTTTGAGAAAATTAGTATTTTCGGAAAATGTTTCATGTAAAGGGTAGCAGAGGATGGGGCGATTTTTGGTATATGTCCGACTTTTCATTTTTGAGCTATACTGCCCACAGATACACAGCAGCATATGTGGACATGCTTCTAAAACCTGATGTGTTCCATTCATATGACTTTTTCTACATCTCTGTAATAAAATATTGTTCAAAAGCATATTCTTTCTTCTCTCTACTTCACGCTTACCGATTAGCAGAAATGGTCTTATTACTTGCTTCCTTGTACATAAATGGAAGGGAAATAAGACAGACCCTAAGCTAAAACGATAGTAAAATCTTTTAAAATCTTTTTAACGAGATCTAAACTATTTGTGTAGTACGTTTTTGCCTAACTCTTACGGATTACTAATTATGCAAAATTAAGCAAAATACATCTAGAAATAAGAAGTCTTCAGAAGCTATTCCCAGAAAATGCAAGATATTCATTTTATTTCTCATGTAAATACCTTTAATATATGCTATTTTAATCAAAATGTTGGTATCATTTAGGACAAAATTAGCACGTTAGAAATGGTTCCATGTAAAGGGTAGTTTGTGGTGGAGATTTTGTTCAGTCTTCGCGTCGCATCCTTAAATTCTTGGTATTTTACTGACTTTTTGTTTTTGAGTTATCGTGTTCACAGACACACGGACTCATACGGACCTTTGGATACATGATACCCTAAAACGTGTACTCCGGTGAAATCTCGGTGTAGAATTTTTGGGTGGAGTGATATCCGTTCTCTACCTACGTACCATGTAATATGCAGAGAAAGTAAAAATGCTTCTTTTGGATTCAGGGAGTCTCAAAACATGTATTTTCGGTCAACTCTCGGTATCGAATTTTTGGGACAATCCGCTAGGTATGTCCATTGTAAATGTGTGGTAAAGAAAGTAAGAATGGATACCGTAGAGTGAACACGTGCAAGTGAGCTAAAACAGAACACGGAAGTTCAATGCTTGGTGCAAATTTATTTTTGTTTGTCATACGTCGAGACAGTAATTCCTTCATGAGCACTTTTAGATTTATGACTATGGCGTTTTGAAAAATGGTTCCAGTTCATCTCGCTTGTTACTTATTTTAGGGCTGCAGCTGTGATGAGTGTGAAACTGGAATATCTTACAATTGCTACTGATTGTTTAGAGGTTTGGCACTAATCCAAAGGTTCACGCCATACAGAAGAAATAGGATTCTCCCATCCGTTAATTTTCGAAGCTCCCAAACCTGTATTCCAATATTAACAACTAGCACTTTCTCTTATAGTTTTAATTAAGACTGTCAAACGTAAAAAATACCACATGAAGCAGAAAACTTTTGAGAGAAATATCTTATCTTTACTTTTACGCTTGTATTTGTTTAGAATATTGTGGTGCTTCCTTTTAGCTACATCATGTTACTAAAATTGAATTATATAGTATAAATTATAATATAATACTGTTAATCAAAATCTAATAAAAAGAAAGCTTAGTCGATTTTTATGAGTCATTTTAGCGCACACATTTCTGGTAATTAAGTTTAAGAAACAAGAGTGAAAATCATTATCTAAATTTAAATTTAATCCTGTCTAACAGAAAAAAAAACCTTACACGTTCCATTCAATATGACTTTCTGTAGCTGTTATACTAACAAACTCTTCTTGCAAAACATTATTTTTTTATCTATATCATGCTAATGAAATAAGCATTACCAGAATTGGTCTTATTACTTGTTTCATTGTAAGTAGAAGGGAAATAGGGAATATATTAGGCTAAAGCGATATTCAATCTTATAAAAGCCGGCCACTAAATGAAACAATTGAAATTTGGTCCTCCTTGCTTGCTAGGAGTAAACAAAAGAGAGACGAAAAGAAAGATGTCTTCCAATTTGAGAAAAGTTTAAGTAAACGGAAACCAATAACTCGGAATATCTTGAAAATGCTTAGCACTACAAGAAATATGTACACACATAAACTGTGTGTTTTAATGGAGCATACATTTTCTTCGCAGTAAGTTTTTGTCTCTCTTACGGTTTACCAGTTATGCAAAAGTTATACAAGAATCATCTAGAATGAACAGGTCTTTAGAGGCTATTTGCAGAAAATTCAAGATATACATTTTATTTGTCATTCAGTATTTTAACAAAAGTGTCAGAGCTATTTTTGAGGAAATCAACATTTTTGAAATGTTGTGCACATAAAGGTTAGCTGGGTATGGGAGAATTTTCTTGAAAAGTTTTGTGTCACATTCTTGGAAGAAACTGAACTTAAATATCAAGCTTGGCATGTAACCGTTTTTTGGTTTTTGAGTTATGCGCTCTACTGACACACACAAAGAAACACTTTTTTTTTTTAATAAAAGTGCCTTTTTTAAGGGGACAGGGGACAGGGGACCTCAAAACATATATTTACCGTGAAATTTCGGTAACTGATTTTTGGGCGGAATACAAAAACTCCTCTATACACTATGTACACAGTACATGTAGAGAAAGTAATAATCTCAGTTTATGCTACCCAGCGTCCAACATTACAACGAAACAGGCCATCATTCTCCTATTGAAATCTAGAAACTGTGAGGGTGAATACTTCTGTCAGAATATGAACTCCCTGCCCCCGCAGGTTGCCCTCCGTGTTAGAATGGTTACCATGCTAAGTTTATATACCCAAGGTCACGGGTTCAAAGCCTGCGGAAAGGAAGTAAAGCCGTTGGTCCCGTGTCCTTAATTCTCGGTACATAAAAGAACCTCACTCCTGATTAAGCGATCTTTCAGACACAATAGAAAATGAGACGCTAAGAAACACAGCAGTTAAAGAGCGTCCATAAATAAAACTCCATTTTCAATTTCCTTCTCGCGCAAAGTGGACAAATTGTCATTCCGATGTCATCAGTTAATTTGTTGCCTTTCCAGGTGCCTAGTCTCAACTATGCTAAACCGCTTCTTGTTCTCTTGCTCAGTCATCTAAATAGGACTTTCTCTTCCACATCCGGTATTTGATACTGCAAGTTGAGTACATTAAAAGCCTCTTACTGTGATTCCAAATGTCTCAATATAATATAGTCGTCTTTGAATTATTATCTCTCACCCACTAAACCCTATGACCCTCCCAGGTAAACAAATGTATCCCAATCCAATTTCTTCTAAGTCCTGGCACAATGGCGTAGCTCTTTCTCTGGACTAAAGGTCATACACGTATACATTATAAATGGGTCGTCGACCACCTGGCTAAATTAGAACATCAATCGGGGTAAATTCCAAAGTATCAGACTTCCATATACAGATTTTCAACCAATTCTAAATACCAATGCACACCGTTGCTGGAATGATACCTGGAAGTTTCTAAAACATCCAGGAAGAAATTGCCAAGATTCCTCGGCTACACCGCAGCACGCTGACATCTCACCACATTGATCCGGTTTCGACTTGGTCATGGACGCTACCCTCAACATCTTCATCGCACGCCCTTCTGACCCAGGGAAAAACTCTGACCTGAATCATACTGTTTTCCGTTGTTCCCGTTACAATTCCCAGTGTTCTTACCTGTTTCGCATTCTTCATAAACAACTCCTGAAAAATACTTGCTTCTAAAATACACCGCACTTAGAAGTGCCTGGTCTTCCCGTAATCTGCGTAACCAGTATTTAACCGCCTTGTTACTTTCTCTACATATACTATGTACATAGTATATAGAGAAGGCATTGTATTGCACTCAAAAATTCGATACCGAGATTTCACCGGACATATATGTTTTGAGACCCCCTGAATTTAGAAAAGTATTTTTAAAAAAAGGATCCGTGAATGTGCCTGTGGACAGCATATCTCAAAAATGAAAATACCGTTAAATACCAAAGCTGGTATTTAAGTTTAGTATTATCCAAGGATGCAACACAAAGATTTTCAAGAAATTCCCCCATTCCAAACAAACCTTTACATCGAAAAATTTAGTTTTCTCAAAAATGGCTCTAATGATTTTGATTAAAATACTACACATTAAAGCCACTTCTCACAAATAAATGTATTGACTTTCCTAAGAATAGCTTCTGAAGACCTGTTCATTCTGGACGCACTTTACTGAATTTTGCATAAGAGATAGACAAATATTTGCTACATAAAAATACAGATCTCGTTAAAACACACCATCTATATCATATGCATTTTTTTCGTGGAGTTGACCGTTTTCGATATATTCCATGTTATTAGTTTCACTTTTAAAATACTTAAGCATTTCTCATACGTGAACTTGTCAACTTCTGGCCACGCAAATAAATAAATAAATAAATAAAAATGGGGTTCAGTCCCATAGCAACTACATTTTAAAATATTTGACTGTCCCTTATTTTCCTCCTACTTAAGAGCAACTAAGTAATATTTATCTCGATTAGCATGAAGTAGATAGAGGAATAAGCTTATTAACAATAATTTGTTAGAAGGATGTAGGGAAAATCATATGGATGGAACACATCACTTTTTTACTTTCTCCATACGCACTATGTACATAGTGTATAGAGAAAGTATTGCACTCCACCAAAAAATTCGATACCGAGATTTCACCGGAAATATATGTTTTAGGGTCCCCAATATCCAAAAAAAGCATTTTCACAAAAAGGTCCGTGTGTGTGTGTGTGTGTGTGTGTGTGTGTGTGTGTCCGTGGGTCCGTGAACACGATAACTCAAAAACGAAAAGTCGGTAAAATACCAAACTTTGTATTTAAGTTTAGTATCTTCCAGGGATGCGACACGAAGATTTTGAGAAAAATCCCCCCACCCCCAACTACCCTTTACATGGAACTTTTTTCGAAAATTTTGATTTTCTCAAACATGGCTCTAACGATTTTGATTAAAATGTCGTATATTAAACATATTTACTTGACAAATAAAATGTATATCTTGAATTTTCTGGGAATAGCCTCTGAAGAGTAGTTTATTCTGAATGAATTTTACTAAATTTTGAATAACTGCTAAACCGTAAAAGATGGACAAAAACTTACTACACAAAAATTGTAGAGCACATTAAAACACACAATTTATGTTATATACATTTTTCTCGTGCAGTTCGTCGTTTTTGTGACATTCCTTATTTTTGGTTTCTGCTATGAAAAACGTATACTTTTCTCATACAGGAACTTGGCAACTCCTATCCATATAGACAAAGGAACTTCATTGACATAGCAAGCAGCTTTTGACTATGACTTTAACCTACAGTTGTCCCTTATTTCGCTTCTACTTACAAGGAAGCGAGTAATTAGACTATTTCTGCTATTTTTTTCTGATTAGCAGAAAGTAAATAAAAGTATAAGCTTTTTAAGAATAATTTGTTGCAGGGATATGGAGAAAGTCATGTGAATGGTACACATCAGATTTTTTTAAATGTATGATTTCATCATATGCCCTCACTACTTGTAGAATTCTCTTCAGAAAATGTGTCTGGATTTGGTTCAATTTTTCAGTACCTTCACACCACTAAATTGCTGCTCTAAATTCCAAACTAGACCTAACAGCTGCAACTCTCAACAGCAGCACATTGGTATATCAAGAGCTTTCATAAGAAAATTTAGAAATTATATGCTTTTTTACAAGGCATTTATGTTTTGTGATATCTCTGTGCTCCCACCTTCTGAACTTAGATAATATGACGCCCACATGTAAATATTTTAAAACAAATTTAATATCTGCGTTGCGTATGTCCACATCTCTTTGATGCTATACACAACTACATTTTTATTTTCTTTACATAGTATGGGGTGCGTGGGTAGAGAAGGTATTGCACTCCATCCAAAAATTCGTTACCGAGATTTTACCGTTAATACACGTTTAGGATCCCATGTATCCAAAACAATTTTAGAAAAAGGTCCGTGTGTCTGTGAACACGATAACTCAAAAATGAAAAGTTGGTAAAATACTAAAATTGTATTTAAATTTAGTACCTTCCAAGGATGCGACATGAAAATTGTTGAGGAAAATCCCATCACCACAAACTACCCTTTACGTAGGAAAAAATCGAAAATGTAGATTTTCTCATAAGGTTCTCTAGCAATTTTGATTAAAATACCGTATATTAAAGATATTGCATGACAAACAAAATGTCTTTTTTGACTTTTCTAGGAATAGGCTATGATGACCCCTTCAATCTGGATGACGTTTGCATAGCTAGTAAACCGTAAGAGAAAGAGAAATACTTACTGCACAAAAATGTTAATCTTGTTAAAAATCACAATTTATGTCATTTATTTTTTTTCGTAGAGTTGACCATTTCAGAGATATTCATTGTTATTTATTTTAAAACATTTGGCTATCACTTTAGCCTAACGTACTCCCTTATTTCGCTTCCTCTTACAAGGAAGCAAGTATTAAGGCCATCTTGCTAATGTTTGTTTTGATTAGCATGAAGTAGATGGAAGAATAAGTTTTTTTAACAATTATTTGATACAGAGATATAGAGAGAGTCATGTGAATGGAACACATCAGATTTTTTAATGTTAATGTTTTGGTTTTCATTTCATTCTCTTCCCTTGCCCGTTCCTTACAATAAATATGCTTCCAAGCAATTTGTTTCTCTTTACAGCCCGGCAGTTGTTGTGGACACTAAAGTTAATTCACCCGCGCATGCAGAACGAGTATGGGGGTATCTAGTATAAAGGCGCATCAGCATTAACTGCATTTAACACTTCCGGTATATCATCCTTAACTCGATTAAAAAGCGTTAGTGCCCTGTCTGACTCCCCTCTGAGTTATTATTACATGCTACGTTACTGTTTTTTTTTTTTTTTTTTTTTCTTTCTTTTTCATTTTATATAGCCCCCTTTAACTCTAAGGTTATATCGGGGGCTTTGCACTTGAAACAACTTGTCTGTAGGTTCTTTACGCTTGGTTTAAATCATTTTATTTTCCTCACACACATACACACATTTACTCTCACAAGCATACTTCCAGACTCTGTGGGGGATAGGCAATAATTCTGGCTGAAGAAAAATCCCCCCCCAGCCGGTGATCGAACCCGGGACCTGTTTTGGTTACTGTTTGACTCGCAATATACACAAAACTCAACATTCTTGTATAGTCCCTATAATACCCTAATAATTCTAGTTAGACCACTCGCCTCTCACCTAGACGGCTCGGGTTCGATCTCAAGCGACCGCATGTGAGATTTGAGGTGGACAAAGCGGCACAGGGGTGGGATTTCTCCGGTTCTCCGATTTCCCCCACCATCGCATTTCTGTGGTGCTCCATCTTCATTCCTGTATTACCAGTGTCATCGCCTGCGGTGCTAAAAGTAGTAAAAGCAGGCGTTAAACACTACGTACCCTAATAATTCCTCTTGACAAACTCTTCAGCCGTAATTTCACCCAAAGTACTTGTCTTCAACACTATCAAACCTTTTATAAATTCTATAAATAGATATAGCACTGCTAAAAAGCGCTGAGTTTTATAATAATATGTATTTTTTTTCTTTAGCTTAGATGTATAAATGATAATGAATTTTTACTTTCTCAACACGCATAACTTAAAAACGAAAAGTCGATTAAATACGAAACTTGGTATCTATGTTCAGTATATTTGAAGAATGCGACACGAAGATTTCCAAGAAAATCCTACACCTTCAACTACCCTTTACATGGAACATTGTTGAAAATGTTGACCTTTTAAAAGTGACTTTAACAAATTTGATCAAAATGCTATATGTTAAATATATTTCATGATGTTCGAAGTGTATATTTTTAATTTTCTGGAAATAGCCTATGAAGACTTCTTCATTCCGGATGATTTTTATATAATTCGTAAATCATAAGAGATAAACAGAAACTTGCTACCCAAAAAACACAATTCTCATTAAAACACACAATTTAGGTATGTCTTACACACATACACACACACACACACATATATATATATTGATTTAACCATTTCCAAGACTTTCCTTGTTATTGATTTTAATTTACACTATTTAAATTTTATCAAGCGATAAATTAACTTCACTTCGTCTCCTTTGTTTTATCTTCGGGCATACAAACGAGAACCGAATATCAATTGTTTCATATAGAGATAACTATCGCTTTAGTCTAGTGTGTTATTTGCCTTCTACTTATATGGGAAGAAGTAATAAGGCCATTTCTGCTAATGTTTATCTCGATTAGCATGGCGTAGTAAGAAGGAAAATTTTTGTACGGGAATTTTGTTTGTGAAACAGCTAGAAAAAAAACCATGTAAATGGAACAAATCAGATTTTATTTATATCTTATAATATTTTTGGATTTTTAAGTTAAAATACAGCTATATTCAGTGAATTTATTACTACCTAAAGCGCATGCAGAAGCTAGGCGTGGAGGCCCATTACAGATGAGTATTATAGAACACACCCGACTCCTCCGAGGTAACAAAAGCCTAAAAGTAATTAAATTCGGCATTCACAATTACAGGGGCTAACTTCTCCATGAGATACCAGATCTCGCCCGAGTATCTTCCAGGAACAAACCTATAGCTCATCTTGTAAGTGAATAATTGTGTGTTACACGCTAATTAATTATCACTATATCTAACCTACTACCATGTGTAAGTAGCTTCGGAAGCCATTAAGAAACAACAAAAAATAACCATACCATTACTAATGCACTAGAACGTGTGTGAATGATTTATGAAGTGTTTTAGATGTTATATAATCCTTGTTACTAGTCACTGCATTAACTCCTCTCCATTACTCTCTGGCCACATATAATCACATCACTCGTACGTCAACAGACACTGCTACACCACTTCATTTTATATGGAGCGTGGGTTTGACTCCAGGCAGTGAAAGTCGCCATGCAAAACTGCCCTACGTATTTTCCGTCCAGCCTTACTTCACCGGAAATGTAAAAAATGCAACAAGTTGCAATCGCTATTATTGGTTGCTGAACTACTTTTCTCCATCACAAAGTAGTTTTTCTTAATTTTCCTATTGAGTACAGAAATATCGTATTACACTATGCAATGTTGTCTAAATAATATAACATGAATGATTAAGGAACATAATATACTGATCATTTAATTGCAGAACACATTAAAACACACAATTTATGTCAAGTATGTTTTTTGTGGAAATAAACATGTTTGACATATTCCTTGATTTTACTTTAAATTTTCCAGTAATTGTATTATCTGAAAGCAAAGGTCGTCATTCATTTTCTTTTTCTTTCTTTCTTTTTCAACATGATCATGACGCGGGAATTTCAATGTTATTATATAGCAACCAGTTCTTCAAATATCTGACTCTCGCTTTAACCTATTTATTCCCTATTCGCATTGAACTTATACAAAAATTTCAAATAATACCATACAAGGGTCATTATTTATATTTTGACCCTTGGCATCACTGATTGCTATAAGTGTGATCTGGTTTCTCCGCTGAAAAGTTTGACATTGTTGATCTTAACATACCTGAGATATTGTGTCAATATAGCGTTATTTTTGTTGTTTACAATTACTTTGAAATTGTGTCTCAGCGAAAGGAATGGAATTAACACCTGAAAATATTCGTGAGATGATGTATTATGATTTTGGACGTGGGCTGTTAAGACTAAAGTGCATTGATCAACTTTCTACTACTTTGGCAATAAATTTCCATCCTTTGCCACTGTGAAACGCTGGTATAACGAGTTGAGTCGTGGCTGCCCTTTGCTCATTAATGAAATTCGTGAAGATCAGTTGTTGTGCCAGAAAACATTGATGCTAAGTGCAAGATCGCCGGCCCCCTACTGTGAGAAAGAAACAGCCCCACATATCAGTTTCATCACTATATATAAAATATGCATGTTCATTTAGCTGTGAAATGGTTTTGCTCTCATTGGGTGCCACATAATTTGACACAATCTCAAAAGGATGCTCGCGTCGACTGATGCACACAAATCCTCAAGAAGTACAATGGCGGGGCTTCAGAATAAGTATATAAGTTTGCAACAGGTGACGAATCCTGCATATGAGCCGACATGTAAACAGCAGTAGACTGTGTGGGTATTTGAAGATTAGCCAATTCCAACAAAAGTTGTTCGCACTCGAAGCACTTCAAACAAATGGTTGCCTGTTTTCCATAAAAACTCATCATGTGGCAACAGTGCCTTTAGAGGAACCTAAAACGATCAATTCTGAATGGTACACTACCATTTGCCTACCAGAAGTCTGCAATGAAATAAGGAAAACAAATTCATCAAGATGATGCGAGCGCTCACACATCTCGTCAAACAAGCGAATATTTGAACACTCAAAAAATCTAATTGAAGGCTCAACCTCCATACAATCCTAATTGGGCACCTAACTACTTCTTTTTGTTCCCGAACATCAAGAATAAAATGCGTGGACAACGATTTTTGCCGGCAGAAGAAGCCATTGATGTGTTCAAAAACCATGTTTTGGAGGTGTCTCAAGCAGATTGGAAAAAAGAATATGACAAATGGTTCGAGCGCAAGCAAAAGCGTAATGATTATATAGGAGAATATTTCGAGAAACAATAAAGAAATTATCAATGACAAATTCCTGATTTTTTATTAGTCTCAAAATATAAATGTTGCCTCTGGTATCTGCGAAGTATCTCGGTTAGTATGATGTAGGTAGAACAAGCGTTTATGAGAATATTTCTTTACAAAATAGGTGGAGAAAGTCATGTGATTGATTCATATCATACATTTTCTCAATAAGCTATAAGGCATTCTCAAGAAGAAGAAATGCATTGATTTTTCTCTTGAAAAGTGTCTTTAGCTGTTAGCTAATAAGAAAGCACAGTACCAGGTGTTTATGTTTACATGGGTTTCCATGGCTACAAGAAACGCAATGTTCACTAATGAACATTGAACAGTTTGCTTGTTTTATTTCTGCACGTACACTGCCACGCCTTCTAAGAAGGCTGAATGATTCATACTTCCGCTGCCTTACAGATGCTCATGGTAATTTCCTAGTGCATAAAGATGTAAATTAATACAATAAAGGTAATAATTATTTCAACACCATGCACGTCTTCCTCTTCCTGAATAACAAAAGATGTTTGTCAATATCATACTCCAAAACATTTGACAGCTGTTTTTCTGAGCACCTACTAATGTTTCTCTCTGAGTGATGACAGACACAATTATCTTTGCAAAATGAAATATATTTTCAGAATAAGCCTGGAGCGTAAGCAGTTCTATATCTGCTTCCTACACTGAGAGAAGCCATAAAAGCATCCATTATCCGAAAACATAGGTCATATTTTAGTATAATGTGAATTTTAGACTTAATGTTGATATAGTTGCAGGTTGAAACCTTGTAACATAAATCATTAACGATAGACTTAGCTCTTCGCGGCAAAACATAAACAGGTTGCAGTGTTGGGAGAACTGGAATTGACGGTGGTGATGTTGATGTCATCCTTATCTAGTAGTACTGTGTTTTAATTATTATTTATCTAAATAAATCAGTTTTGATAATCATTTTAGCTCAATTTATTTATGTGCACAACAATACATTTTACTGACACTGTTTAAATCAGGGTCCGTAACAAAATGGACCACGGTGCATGTTTAAGTAAAACACAAGTTAACGCTGTTTTGTTGAATTTTGTTTCTTTTTAAGACATTTTTAATCGTTAATGAATAAAATACTGTACTTGCACCTTTTTGCGTTCTTTAGTATTTCAGAAAATATGTCTGCTGATCTGACCCGAGTTCTGGTGCGAGAACTATTAGTCGGTTGCAGGAATTAAAGTTGGCTGGTTCTCACGCAGTCTCGGAGTTGGCTGGATGCTGAACGTCTGGGGAGCTCCGCCCCTCCTCTTTCTGGACCCTCTGTGCTCTAAGCATGTTTGGCAGATTTGAATTTACCGCTAAGTCTGTTTACGCTGGTCACACTTTCAGTTGGCGGAACTGGAGATTTCGTTACGCGCCAGACCGATGTTAAGGCAGTTTTAACTTTTGTTCTCTGCTCTTGAGTTTGATAATTTATTATTTCTCGGAGTTAGGCCAAGAAAATATTAGCTGCAGTGTCGGTAAGTAAAAGACTCAACCCCCATACTTGGTTGATAAGATGTTACAGGTGGAAGAGAAATTAGAAGGAATTTTGAGATATAGCAACATTTAAACGTTTGTTCTTTTATTTTAAGATCATACAGCACAAAGACACTCAACTTGAACCTGTTTTTTTGTTACACAATTTGTGCTTAGTATTGTTTTATCACAGATACACAAGTTATTGATGAAAATTATTACAGTAAGTAATTTTGTATACCAGTATCACAAGATTAACCTTGATCTTCGAGTCGCCCTCCGTGAGTAATGGTTACCATTAGCTTCATATACCCAAGATTGCGGGTTCAAACCCGGCGGAGGACGATTGGTTTTTCGGGCGTAAAGGTCCTTAGCATGGCTTCTTTGGGAAGGGAAGTAAAACCGTTGGTGCTGTATCGCAGACTTACGGCACGCAAAAGAACCTCAAGTCTGATAAAGAAGCCTCTGAGCAAAATTAAGCGATCTTTCATTCCCAATGTAGAAAGGGACAGTGAGAATCACACAGTTAAAGAGCATCCATAAATAAAGCTTTATTTAATTTTCTTGATCTTGGAGATTAGCTGTAGCGTCTTTTTGCTAAGTCTTCTCTACACAAACGCTATATACCGGAACCCTAAAACATTGTCTGCCATCTGATAAGTTTGAACATTATTGTTTTTAGCTATTGTACTCTGCACGTCAGCATAGTGACGACAAATTCTCTTTTGTTTTCTTTTCGTGAAATACATTTACAATATACATTTATACCCTATGTGTTCATAGTGATTAAAATTAATATATTTAGATTATTTACATAATAATATTTATATAACCATGATATTTTCTGAATCAGTTATTTGTTTTATTACGTTTTTTATCACGTTCTTAAACAAATTGCATCTTATGCTCCCATTATACGTTTTTTAGGCTTTATTTGCTTAGTAGACTTTCACAAACACAAATTTTAGTCATTTAATACGTAATAATTAAATGTTATATTTATTACATATTCTTGACCATGTTACTTTCGAAATGTGTCGTGAGGCGATAACGTCACGTTTTAATTTCTTTACACACATGTCCTATGTTTTCACATACCAAATACTATTTTATGATTTTTAGTACGGTTTTAGAGCGATATAGTTTTGTTTTTAGTTGTCAAGATTGCTTCTAGCTTAAATTCTGCGTCAGTTCCCTGTGTTCCACTGAGCTCTAATGCTAAAAACATTTTTGTGGAAACGTACAAGTTAAAGAGAAAGCCCAAGGCCGGAATCTATACACAGGTAAAGGCAGGATTAAGATGAACCTTCAAATTAAAACCCAACTTCACCCATTTATTTAACAATGTGCACCATTTCTAGATAAAACACAAATGTATTAACAAAAGATTTGTGCTCGCCACAAATAAAGAAACTATAAGGTCACTTCAGACCGGTCAGAATAATTTATCATAATATGGGAGCAAGAAGATTAATACATCTTGCCAAACCATTGCAAGGTTAAGTGTATTCAATTTAGACAAACCGTAAGCTCGTTCCACAATGATCTAGCTCGGCGCAAGTGGCCTTGAAGAAATTGCGCCCTCCTGGCGCTATCTAAGGTGAACCCATTGAGAGGTAAGAGCCTAACACTGATGGCCGCTCGTGGCAGAGCTTCTAGTCAAGTCCTCTCCCCCCCCCCCCCGCTTCCAATAGCGGAACTCGTGACGTGTCCAGGCATCCGCTGGCTAGCACTCAAGGAGGTTGATATGGGCGCTTGTAGCGGAGTAATGATGAAGCAACAAGTGGCGTAGAATCCATCGTGTAACGGATACGTTACAACTGTAAGATACACTAAAAGCCTGTCGATCTATTAATGTGTTTCTATGCTGTTGATCATGACCGTCTTTTTACTTTCTCTAGTACGTATGTGCAATGTACATAGTAGGCAGAGAAGCTATTGCATTCCACCCAAAATTTGATACCGAGATTTCACCGGAAATACACATTTAGGGTCCTCTATATAAAAAAAATTAGATAAAGATCCATGAGTGTTTGTGCGCGTGTGTCTATGAACACGATAACTTAAAAATGAAAAGTACTTAAGTTTAGTATATTCCACGGCTGCGACACAAAGATTTTGAGGAAACCCCCCACCCATCCCAAAATACCCTTTACGAGGAAAAACTTTCAAAATTTTTGATTTCTAAAAAATGGCTCTAACGATTTTAATTCAAGTACCGTATATTAACTATATTAACATGACAAATAATATATATATTAAAATCGTTAGAGCCATTTATATATATCTTGAATTTTCTGGGAATGACCTCTGAAGACCTTTTCATTCTACCTAACTGGTACACCGCATTAGACAGACAAACACTTACTACACAAAACATATGTAACTCTCTTTAAACCCCACAATTCATGTCATATACATATGTATTAAGTATGTATGTAAGTATGTATATATGTATGTATGGTTGTATGTATGTATGCATGTATGTATGTATGTATGTATGCATGTATGTATGGTTGTATGCGAGTATGTATGTATGTATGCATGTATGTATGCATGTATGTGTGTATGGTTGTATGCGAGTATGTAGGGTTGTGTGTATGTACGTCCGCGCCGTGGTCGAGGGGTTAGACCACTCGCCTCTCACCTAGACGGCCGGGGTTCCATACCGAACGACCGCATGTGTGATTTGTGGTGGACAAAGCGGCGCTGGGGCGGGTTTCCCCCGCCATCGCATTCTACCGGTGCTCCATCATTATGCATGTATCATCAGTGTCACCGCCTGCGCTGCCATTAGTATTTAAAGCGGGCGTTAAACACTACCAAAAAAAAATGTATATATGTTTTTGCTGAAGTGGACCATTTTCGAGATATTCCTTGTTTGTTGGTTTTAAAATATTAAACTTTTCTCATATGGAAATTTGTCAAGCATTGGCCATGAAAAAAAAAATCAATTTCAGAGCAACAATTTTAAAATATTTGACTACCTCTTTAGCTTGATGTAGTTCCTTATTTCCCTCCTACTTATAGGAAATTAATTAATCCGACTATTTCTGCTATCTTCTATTTATTTTGACTAGCACGAAATAGAGAGAAGAATCAGTAAGAACAATCTATTGTAAAATAGCTGGAGAAAGTCGTGTGAATGGAACACATAAGATTTTTAACTGTTCAGTGAGAAGTTATTTATTACACATTTAATTTTAACTTCTGTAATAGCATCTGGATATATTTATAATAGCTTAATTCCGGTATCTTGTCTAAACCGTGTATAACCCGCCAAATTGTTTATAATTAGTAACTACTTAACCTCATTAATATTATCATAAATAATACGAGATTTACTAAGGCGGTAAGTAATAATAACTGAGGAATATAATTAGGAATTTCACACTCTTCGAGAACAATAAAGTGAGTAACAAAGCGGAGAGAAATTAGTAACACTAATTAGACAGGTATTGTAATTACATACAATAGCGCCACCTTTTAATATTCCATTAAACCTGTTACTTAGGCACCAACGGAATTTCATCAGTGAAATTAAAGGTCATTTGTAGGTTATGTGTTACTTTTTAACACATATTCTTAACATATTCTCATCCTATGTCAAATAACAATTCATTACTGATAAACAACTGATTAACTGAGTGGCACTATCATAACACTTATCTAATGATAGGCGCCCCAAATCCTGTTCTTTGTTCTGTCAACTCCACATTTCATTTTTAGGAAAATACGGAAGTATTTTACATCTTTAACAGGACTTGACTCGCTGTCTATACCCTAAGCTGCTACGAAGTAAACCATTAATCCGAAAATTATACCATAGTAGTCTACTATACCATGGGCTTTGAAATGGACACTTTTCAATCTCAATTAGAAGAGTAGTTTCCTGCAGTACTAGGGGAACATGGTTCGATTCCCGATTAGGAGTAGGGATTTTTCTCCTGCCAAGATTATTCCCTAACCTCCCCAGAGTTTGAAAGCATGAATATGAGTGTGAACGTGTGTGTGTAATAAAATAAAAATCTGACGTGTTCCATTCCATGACTTTCTCTACATATCGGTAACAAATTGTTGTTAAAAACCCATTCTATCTACTTCGAGATAAACATTAGCAGAAATGGTCTTATTACACTTGATTTATTGTAAGTTAAAGGGAAATAAGGAGATGCACTAGGTTAACCATTGTCAAACATTTTAATAGCTGGTAGCCGTGTGGTTGAAGTCCATTTCTTTGAATACCCAGGAGTTTACAAATTCCCGTATGAGGAAAAGTATTAGGTATTTTAAAACTGACCAAAAACAAGGAATACTCAAAAATGGTCAATTCCACGAAATTATGTGTTTTAACGACATCTGCATCTTTAGTAGTGAGTTTTTGTCCATCTATTACGGTTTACCAGTTATGCAAAATTCATCTAGAATAAAGAGGACTTCAAGAGGATATTCCTGAAAATTCAAAATATACATTTTATTTTATATAGGATATTTTCTTTAATATACGATATTTTAATCAAAATAGTTAGAGCCATTTTTCAAAAATTTACATTCTTGAATTTTTTCCCATATAAAGGGTAGTGTGGCAGGGGGGGGTTTGGTTTCCTCAAAATCTTCGTGACGCATCCTTGGAAGACACTAAGCTTAAATACCAAATACCTAAAGGTGTATTTCCGGGGAAATCTCGGTATCAAATTTTTGGGTGTAATACCTTCTGAATACTCTAATACAAAGTATGTGTAGAGAAAGTAAAAATTACAGATGAGTTGTAACCTAAGGAATTCAATACAAAAGCTAACACTATTACAGATGGGCAATATATTCGTAGGGAAATATCGCCGATAGGAAAAAAATTAATATGTCAAATACTCCCAAGATTGGTAGACATATTTTCTAAAGTGGTAAACACATCATTTCTACTGAATCAAAGTTAATAAATAACAGCACAGCATTACGTCACTCAGTGTGGCAGTATTAGACAAGCTATGACTGAGCGAGGGGCAGTCACGGCGGCGCGGTAGCGTGTGTGACTCGCATTCGGGAGATCCTGGGTTCGATCTCAGCCAATGTTCTCTCTGATTCATGATTTCTTTTTGGGATTTTCCTAAGTTGTAAGGCAAATATTGGAGTACCTCGTCTCAGTCTGAAATCTGTAGGAACCCTGTCATTGCTCTGATGTCATCCCAGTTCCGGCTAAGTGATAATCAGATCCTTAGCCATCGCTAAGAGATGGCTTTGAAATAGGGCTTTCCTTGTATGATCAGGATAAAAATACTATTTTCCATTTCAGAGAAGTATAAGTATTGAAAATTTTAAACCAATAAAATTTTCTGAGCCTATGTTCACATTGGAGATTTTCAAAGAGAATCTACACTTAAACTACATTGCCCTTTACTTGGAAAATGTTATTTTATTTTCTTAAAAATGACCATAGTAATATTGATTAAAATATCGTATATTTAATATATTCGCATAACAAACATAATCACTTGACTGCCTCCGTGATCGAGTGGTCAGCGAGATGACTTCTCACCTGGGTTCAATTCCCGGCTTGGGCAGGGAATTTTTTTTTAGCCAAAATTATTCTCTATCCCCCACAGAGTCTGGAAGTATGTATGTGAGTGTGAATGTGTGCGTGTTTGAGTAAAACAAAATGCTTTAAACCAAACGTAAAAGAACCTACAGACAACGAGTTGTTTCAAGTGGAAACCCCCCGATATGATTTTAGATGTTAAAGGGGGCTATATAAATGAAATACATACAGGGTTACTAAAAAAGAAATAGACAATTCAACTGCCTGTAAAACAAAAACTATTAGAGATAGCAACCTAATTATTTTGGAGGTATGTTGAGAAACTCTCAAAGTTTCGTTTGTTACTATTGGTAACGCTGTAGTGTTTTGTTTGTTGTTGCAGAAGCTGAAATGGCGGAAAATCCTGTGGAAAAGGCATATTGCGTGTTGGAATTTGTTAGAACGCAATCAGCAACTGTTGTCCAACGACATTTTAGAACACGTTGCCACAAAAATAAAATGATGCGCTCACAAAAACCAGCATCGTCTTCATCGTGTCGCAACATGTCGATGCAAAAGTCACGCCTTATGACCTTATCTTCTTCACTCAGAAACTGCAACATCTGTAATCTGTAAGGCAGTCGCTTCCGCAAGATTTTCCATACAGTTTGCTGTGGAATTTGTAATTGCATGCTTGCCCTAGATGTTGATTTCTGTGGGCTTCTTATGTAGGCAGAACGAACACGTTCAACGTTTTCTTCCGAAACTCTTGGTCTTCCCGAGCTCTTCCCTTTGCACAAACATCCCGTTGTCTCGAATTTTCTATACCAGTCGTAGATTGACTGTCTAGTCGGTGGCGTTTTGTGGTAAGGTGTTCTAAAATGTCGTTGGACAACAGTTGCTGATTGCGTTCTAACAAATTCAAACACGCAATATGCCTTTTCCACAGGATTTTCCGCCATTTCAGCTTCTGCAACAACAAACAAAACACTACAGCGTTACCAATAGTAACAAACAAAACTTTGAGAGTTTCTCAACATACCTCCAAAATAATTAGGTTGCTATCTCTAATAGTTTTTGTTTTACAGGCAGTTGAAGTTGTCTATTTCTTTTGTAGTAACCCTGTATATATATATATATATATATAATCATTTATATTTTGAATTTTCTGAGAACAGCTTGTGAATACATTTTCAGAACTACACAAAACATTTAGATCCCAACCAAGCACCTGATTTATGCCTAATATAATTTTCTGTGGCGTTATCTATTTTCGAGATATACTTTGTTATTAGTTTGAATTTTCAAACGTTTTAAATTTTCTCATGCGCAAATCACCATGCATTTTGTTCGTAATGAAGGTTGATTTGTATTAAGAAGAAGAAGATGATGATGATGATGATAGAAGAACAGTTTATAAAATGGCGTATTATTTATGGATGCTCTTTAACTACTGTGATTCTCAGCGTCCCATTCTAAATTGGGTGTGAAAGACCGCTTAATTTTGCTCAGAGGCCTCTCTATCAGTCTTGAGGTTCATGCTAAGGATTTTTTCACCCGAAAAATGCCATCTTCCTGCACCGGGTTTGAACCCGCTACCTTGGGTATATGACGTTACCATGGTAGCCATTACACCACGGAGGGCGACTAATAGTTTATAGGAGAGTGAGTAAAGAAAGTATTGTTACAGAAACACAGGATTTTTGAACACGGGATTTAAACATTTCCTTACCTTATTTGCCATAGAAGGTCAACCCACATTCCAGGAACGGAACTCCTACTCAGAAAGGTGTAAACGTTAACTTTAAAATGAAAGCTGAGGAGACAGATTAGTGCTAATGAGATGGTTCTAGGGGTACTCCTCCCTCCGACTCATATTTATTCATACATGCTCGACATGAACTTTTGTTGCATTAGGCGCGGGGTTTTCCATCATGTTTTTACATAATTTTGACTAAATTAGTAAGATTCTATATCATCATATCTATTCGTGGCTAAAATGTTTCCAAAACTGGTTTAGTCTTATTAAGTGCATTGAAGATGAAGTTTTATTAAATGCGGGTGACTTGACCACTTCAGTCCCACGTGGGCCGTTGCCTCCAGGGCTCAATATGTTCCCTTGATTATAGACAATGGAAAATAAGCTTACAGGCCTTCCTCGACTTTTAGATAATAATCTCCAATGAAGGCCAACAACTTGTTTAGGAATATGCCAGAAATAACTGGTCTTATGACTTCGAACTAAAGCACCGCAGAACTCTTTAACATATCTCCAAATCTACCGTTTAACTTTGGCATTTAAATAACGCACTGTTGTCGCACTTTAAGGGAGAGGAGGTATATCAAGTTTCCTGTATTACAAATCGTTGTTGTCGTGATCATCATCATCATCATCATCATTATCATCATCAAGATATAGATCTAATAATCTGTTCCGTCTCCATCAAATTGATTTGTCGGCTTTCCAAATGATCTTCATTTTGGGTTGTACTTCATTGATTATTTTATTATTCTTGTGACTGGCGTACTTTCACTTGGATTTTTCAATCATATTGATATGCATTTATTATTTGTAGAATATTTGCAATTTCTCTATACGTACTATGTACATAGTGTATAGAGAGGGTATTGTATTGCTCCCAAAAATTCAATACCGAGATTTCACCGGAAATATATGTTTGAGACACTCTGAATCCAAAAAAGAAGCATTTTTATAAAAATGTCCATGTATGTGTCTGTCTATCTGTGTGTGTGTCTGTCTGTCTGTGTGCAGCATAGCTCAAAAACGAAAAAACCGTTTAAAAGCAAACTTGATATTTAAGTTTGGTATGTTCCCAACTACCCTTTACATGGAAAAAATTTCGAAAATTTTAGTTTTCTTAAAAATGCCTTTAACGATTTTGATTAAAATCTCTTATATTTAAGATATTTACTTGCCAAATAAATTATATATCTTGAATTTTCTGTCAATAGCCGCAAAAGACTTCTTTATTCTGGATGAATTTTGCATAACTGGTAAACCGTAAGAAATAGAAAAAAGCTAACTACACAAGAAATGTAGATCTTGACGAAAAACAAATTATGTTATTGACATTTTTTTCGTGGAGTTGATTGTTTTTGAGATATTTCTTGTTATTGGTTTCAGCTTCAAAAAACGTATACTTTTCCATACTGCAATTTGTCAACTCCTATCCATACGACAAAAGGAACTTCAGTCACATAGCAACCAGCTTTTGACTATCACTTTAACCAATATTCCCTTATTTCGCTTCTACTAACAAGGAAGCAAGTAATAGGACTAATGTTTTCTCGATTAGCATGAAGTAAATAGAAGCATAAGCTCTCTAGCAATAATTTGTTGCAAAGATGTAGAGAAAGTCATGTGAATGGAACACATAAGATTTTTTACTTTCATTCATTTATAATATACTCACTTCTATCATATACGAATCTGAGAAACATTCGCAGCTGTATAACAAATTTGGCTGTGCTATCCTCTTATAAGCCTTTAGTAAGTTTCCTTACTCACCCTTCTTCCTAATGTTTTTCGGTATTGCTCCACAAAAATGATTACATATGTTCAATGTTTCTCAACTCTCTTTTTGTTTTGTATTAATGAACATACAAAAAGCGAATGTTTATATTAACTTGTTTTACTATTTTATTATCTGACATTAAGTTTATCCTGATGGTAAGTGGCCAATGAATGCGATTAAGTTGGTTTTGTTTGGCGATATTTTCATGTGAATCCTATTTCATTATAAAGAAGACGAAGTTGCTTGTTGTAAGGACGATAATTACAATTAGAGAGCTTTAGTATGATGAGCTTGGTTATTACTTTCTCTAGAACGAATGTACAAATAAAATAAGGTCTGTAATTCAACATCCTGGCATCTAGTTCCTTATATCAAGACGTATATTGCAAACATTATATTTTTATTTACCACGTTTCATTTTTATCATAAGCATAATTTTACAGGTATAACTTATGAAGTAATATCTAAATAAATTAATGCAAATAATAAAACAATTTTTACTTACACTAAACCAATTATTATTAATTGCTGGGATGCAATATTACAGATAACTGCTAATCGGTTATTACCCAATAAACTATTTAAAAATTTAACAAAATTTAGCAAAAACTAATAACCTACATACTGATATCCAGTAGAATGTGTACTGGTAGCCATCACACTTTCTTTTAAACATATTTATTTTCTCAATGCTAACTAGTCATTATAGTGAATTATATTTATTATAATATTCCTTAACCATTCTCTCAAATATGTAATCCACAAAACTCTTTATATAAATTAAGTCCATTAACTATTTTCCAAAACTATAAATAATAAATAAAACACGTATGAAAAATGTAGTTAGTGGGTTGAGAAGATACTGCATTCCAACCAAACATATGTTATCAAGATTTCACCGGAAATACATATTTTAAGGACCCGCAAATGAAACATTTAGAAAAGATTCTTGTATCACAATCTGTGTGTATATGTGTGCGTGTGTGTATGTCCATACAACGCCCAGTGGTGCGAAATGATTTTCGGGAAGGCCTACCGAGACGATCTACATAATGTCTCCAAAGACGGGCATCTTGAAAACCACCAACATTGCATATCAACAAATGCCACCCATACAAACTGCAACTGCTATAGAAACTAACAGAAGGCGGTCCAGATCGAAAACAGGATAAAATAATAATGCAATTATTATATAATAAGATTTCTTCAACTACCGAAGATAATCATCAATGAAAATAGACACATACATTTGGTTTGCGAATGAGGAATGCAATAATGTGAAGGCAATATGTGATTTTTGTCACTATTCTCTGTAGCGATGAGGTCATTTTTTACGTAAATGAAGACACCAATAAGCAAAACACTAGTTACTGATCACCAAACAAATCAAATAGGTTTGATACATCACAGGAACAAGGTGCTGACCGCCTTATCGTCTGGTGTGGCTTATGGAATGATAGAATCATCGGAATATCTTCTTTTACAGATTTCGAATGCACAGAGATGCCTGAAGACGCTCTAAAGAGTAAGTTTTTTCAGCCAAATTGTACCCTCTGGATCATTTCTATGTTTATTTTCAGGACAGTGTTCAAGCACATTACAGTGTACCGGGCTGAAATAGCTGAACGTGCAACTTCCAGGACGTCGATTTGCTCTTTGAGATCTTGAGGATTTGACCTCATGAAGTTTTAATTTGATACCATTCGATTTTTGTTTTCTCTAGCACTATGTACATTGTTGAATAGAGAAGGTAATTATTCCACCCAAAAATTTGATACTGAGATATTACCGGATTACATGTTTTGAGACCCCCAAATCCAAAAAAAGATTTTCAGAAACATGTCTGTGAGTGTGTCTGTCTGTCTGTCTGTCCTTGTGTGTCTGTGGGCAGTATAACTGAACTCGACATTTACGTTCAGCATCTTCCAAGGATACGACACGAAATTTTCAGGAAAATCGCCCCTCCCCCTACTACCCTTTACATGGAACATTTTTCGAGTATTTTTATTTTCTCAAAAATGGCTGTAACGATTTTGATTAAAATGACATATGTTTAAGATATTTTCATGGCAAATGAAAAGTGTATCTTGAATTTCTTGCATATACCGCCTGAAGACCTCTTCATTCTGGATGACTTGTAAATTTTTGTGTACCTGGTAAACCGTAAGAGATAGATACAAACTTATACAGCAAACATGTAGATCTTGTTAAAGCACACAATTTATTCATGTACATTTTTTGCGTAGGGTTAACTATTTTTGAGATATTTCGAGCTCTTGGTTTCAATTTTGAGGTGCTTAGCAGTCGGTTTTGTTGTCTGGTTAATACTTTTTACTTTCTCAACCAATTAAGCTATACCTACTATAGTAGAAAGAGAAGAGACTTTATTCCACCCAAAAATTCAATAACGAGATTTAATCGTAAATACATGTTCTGAGGACTCCTAAAGAAAAGCATATTTTTGGAAAAAAGTCCATGTATGTGTGTGTGTGGAGGGGGCTGCATAACTTGTATCTTTTAATGATGTAACATGAACATTTTCAGAAAATTTCTTCTAATCAAACAATCCTTTACTTTTTCCATTTGTTTTAAAAATAGCTCAAATGATTTGGATTAAAATATATAAGATATTTAAATGACAAATAAAATATAATCCTGAATTTGTTGGGAATAGCCTCTAAAATCATTTTCATTCTGAACGACTCTTGCATTTACTGCACAATAAATGAAGATCTCACTAAAACACACAATGTAGTCATATAACTTTTTTGTAGAGCTAAAAATTACCGTGAGATTCATTCTTATTGCTTTCAAATTTAAAATACTACAACGTTCTCTAACGGGAAGTCCTCATCCGTTCCATACATCTTTTATTTTACTCCTGGTTATGCAAAGTTAATTGAGTTTCAACATCATCGTATAACGACATCCCTTAAAAGGTTTAACTATCCTTTATGTATTCCCTTGGTTCCCTTCTACTTACAAGAACCTAAGCAATAAAATTATTTGTGCTAATGTTTATCTCAATTAGCATGAAGCAGATAGAAGAATAATCTTTTGTATGAATAGTTTGTTTGCATATCAGATAGAGAAACACATTGAGGGGAAAACATTAGAAATGTTTTACTTTCTCTACCACGTACAATGTACATAGTAGAGCAAGTATTGCATTCTACCCAAAGATTCGATACCGACATTCCAACGTAAACACGTGCCTTGAGGACCGTGGAAACAAAAAAAAAAGAATTTTTTGAAAAAGGTCTCTATATGTTTCTGCCAGTATTCTTTGAACAACATAACCCGAAAACGAAAAGCTGATTCTTTACCAAGCTTGGCATTTATGTTCAGCATCTTCCAGGGAAAGAACACGAAGATTTGCAGAAAACTCTCCCACCAAAACTATCCTTTACATGGAAGATTTATCGAAAATGTTGATTCAATATAAAATGGCTCTAACGATTTCGATTTAAATGTTGTAATTTCCTTTCCTTTCCTTGCTTTTTTTTTTCTTTTTTCCCCATCTTCTTGATGCAAATTGAACAGAATTTTATGGCCACCTCATAGCCGCTAGCTGTAGCTAAATTAAACGGTTTGACTAGTCCTTATTCCTACTGAATCTATAGGAAAATATGTAATAAAACAATTTCTGTTAACACGTTGAAGCCCGGGCGTTTCGGTAGTTGAAGTGCCAAGAAACACAGGATTTTACGCCTACTTTGAGTTATTATTTACAATACATCAATTAAATCTGCCGAAAAGTATTGGGACAATCTAAAAGTATGGCATTCAAGGATTTCTCAAAAAGTAAGAAAATAGTCATAATTTCCGTTTTAATATTTTATTTTAAATTTACAACAAGTATCAAATATGAGTTGGAAAAAAAGACTGCGTAAAACTGCTTACACTCCATTTATTCAAAGTTCGAAAAACTCTCCCTCGGAATCAGAATTTTCCACAGCTTTATTTGTATCCTGAATTTCAGCTTCAGTTCACAGAAATCGAGGAAAATACAGCATTATAACATTTAAGAACACAAACGTAACAAATAGATCACCACCTTCAAAGAAAATGGCACGACTATCAGAGAGCAGCCAATATTACTAATTCTCCTAAACTCCTAATAGTTGGGTAAAGCAAGGACAGATGGCAGCACAAATCAGACAACTAAACGATAACTGATGTATGTTCTTTGCCGCATAGCCCAAGACCGAGTTAAGGTCTTAGAATTGTATTAAAAGCATTAGAAACACTTGCCCGAGCTATACTCGGGCTTGGACTCCAATGTGTAATGTTTATCTTGCTAATGTAACACATCAATTTCTTTTACTGTTAATCACACTAACATTCATAGATTCTGTGGAAAAAGGGGATGATTCTATTAAATAAAGTACCACCACTTCAGTCAGGAATCGAATCTGGAACCTCTAGGCTGAGAACAGAGCTCTGAGCTCTAAAAGAGAAAATGTTGGGCTGCCCTTTATTCTGAATAAACAGAAAAGAGCTAATGATTATTTTCCAATCAATGTATCTTCAAAGAAGGAAAAACTACAGTGTAATAAAATTTGACGTCACATGTGCATGGTGTGGACAATTAAAATGGCCTTGAAAAAGAATTAACAGAAGAATGCGGTTTTACACGCTGGCTAGTTCACACAGTCAATGAGTACTAATTAACACGTGTGAGTCACCAGTCACTCGTTTTTAGCAGACTGCCTGTAGACTGTCTAATAAGACACTGTTTTATTGCTGCAAGGTTCAAACAGTCACGTGAAATTAAGCAAAGTGATGCTATTTATAGCTCAACACAACAATAGCTTTAATGGTGTATTGCTATACATGCTCCTAATGCAATCATATAAGTTGACGTCACCGCCAAGGTTTAAACTGAACAAACTGTAGACAAGAAACAGAGACGTGGTGGTATTCACTCTGGAACCTGCATTCACGGATTGTTTTATCATATGCAGAACATATTGCGTCTACTATGTGCTTAAATGACCACGAAAAAACTAACACACAGGGACCTTTTTCTAAAAATCTGATGTGCTCCATTCACATAACTTTCTCTTCGTCTCTGTACAAATTATTGTTAGTAAGCTTATTCTTCTATCTACTTCATGCTACTCGAGATAAACATTAGCAAAAACGGTTTTATTACTTAGTTCCTTATAGGTAAAAGGGAAATAAGAGAATACACTAGACCAAACTGATAGTCAAATGGTTTAAACTGTGGTTGCTATGGTCTAGAAATCAGTTTCTTTTCGTGGCCAGGTATTGACAAGTTCGTGTAACAGCTAGAGAAAGTGATGTGAATGGAACACATCAGATTTTTGCTTTCTCTAGCCCCGTATGTACAATGTACATAATGGATGGAGAAGGTATTGTATTCCACCTAAAAATTTGATACAGAGATTTCACCGAAAATACATGTTTTAGGACCCCCTGAATCCAAAAAAAAAGTATTTTCACAAAAGGTCCGTGTGTGTGTGTGTGTGTGTGTGTGTGTGTCTGTCTGTCTGTGAGTGAGTGTGTGTGTCTGTGGAAAGCATAGCTCAGAAACGAAAAAAACTGGTACTTAAGTTTGGTATCTTTCAAGAATGCAGCAAGAATATTTTCAAGAAAATCCCCCCATCCCTAACTACCCTTTACATGGAATCATTTTCGAAAATTGTATTTTTCTTAAAATGGCTATAACGACTTTGATTAAAATGTCATATATTAAAGTCATTTCCATCACAAGCAAATTTATATCTTGAATTTCTGGGAATAGCCTCTAAATACCTCTTTATTTTGGCTGAATTTTGCGCAACTAGTAAACCGTAAGAGATAGACAAAAAAGTACTACACCAAAAAATGTAGATCTCGTTAAAATACCAAATTTATGTCATATGCATTTTTTTCGTGGAATTTACCGTTTCCGAGATATTCCTTGTTATTGGTTTCAATTGTAAAGTACTTATAGTTTTCTCTTCGTTTTTCTTTTGTTCTAACCCTGGCCAAGCACGGACGTGATTTGCAATGACAATCGCATAACCACAGCTTTTAAAACAGCATAGCACATTCCATTAGTTCCCTTCTACTTATAAGGAGCTAAGTAATAATAATAATAATAATAATAATAATAATAATAATAATAATAATAATATTCTACTTTTGTTTATCTCGAATGTCATTGTGTAGAAAAAAGAATAATCTTTTGTAAGAAGTTTGTTTGTAGAGCAGCTAGAGAAAGCTATGTGAGTGTAACACGTCAATTTTTTAAGAATAGTAATTGAGCACTTCCATAAAATACATTTCCAAAAGCTTGCTGGACATCACATCATCACGAACCTGTGACATTAACGAGCAAACTAGTGGTTACAAAACATTTGGTCATATTCTGTTTCACAGTGTTACTGTCATGAAATTTGATATGTTTATTTCACACTTTGTGAATATAAAGGTATTCTGAAGTATATCACTTGCGTGAGAACATCTAGTTTAGTCAACCGTTCTGTGTTAGCAAATGAAAAATGTAGCAGGTTCCTGCGGTGGCTTTCTTTTCAGAATATTATTCGTCTTACCTCCAAAATATTATTTACTTGTAGTAGAAAACTACAGAAAATGTAGAAAATAGATATGGTGCTTATTAATCTTAAGCGTGAAAAATCTCTGCAAGTACTTGAAAAGGATTTTGAGCACCAAAAAATTCTCTTCAGCACCAAAGATAAAATATAATGTTCCGATGTCTTTGTGGTTGGTTGAAAATAATCACCGTTGCAAGGTAAAATGAAATAGACTATAAAACCGTCAAATTCATTAAGTTTAAAGATCAAAATAATTTTAATTGAAATTCCTTGATATGTGACAGCGTGAACAAGCGCTTAGAATACAAAGGGAAGTAAGATAATGAATGGGGTACAAGAAAAGCTTAAACAATATAGATCCTGGTGTTTAAATTCAGTCATAAACTTAACATCAATAGAACACCAGGTGTACTCATGCTGTGGTATACCGATGCGGTACTTATCTCTATTTCTTCACCATCGCTTCTTTCCCCTCTCGTTTACGCTTTCCCTACTTTCTCCCTATCTCACTTTCCCACATGTCGCACCCTCTCGCTAAGTACTATAATCCTTATGATGCTTTAAAATTAAAGAAATGGTATTTTTTTTTCTCGACCACGTATGTGGAATGTGTATACTAGGTAGGGAAGGTATTGTATTCCACCCAAAAGTTCGATACCGAAATTTCACCAAAAATACATTATGAGACATCCTGAATAAAAACAAATAATTTAAAAAAAAACATTTTTAGAAATAGGTTTGTGTAAGTACCAGTCCCGCGAGCGCGTCAGTGTGTGTGTGTGTGTGTGTGTGTGTGAGTGTATGTGTGTGTGTGTGTGGACAGCATAACTCAAAAACGAAAAATTGGTTAAATACCAAACTTGCTATTTAAGTTCAGTGTTTCCGGAGGCAACACGAAGATTTTCAGGAAAATTCTCCCACACCCGACTAATCTTTACATGGAATATTTTTCGAAAATTTTTATTTTCTCAATAACGATTCTAACGATTTGTATTAAAATCCCATATGTACGAAATGTGTACCTTCAATTTTCTGTGAATAGCCTTTGAAGACTACTTTATTTTGAATGGATTTTACGGAATTTAGCATAACTGCTAAACCGTAAGAGATGGACAAAAACTTACCACACAAAAAATGTAAGGCATGCTAAAACGCACAATTTATGTTACATACATTTTTTCGTGGTGTTGATCGTTTTAGAGATATTCCCTGTTTTTGGTTTCAGCTTTAAAAAACTTATACTGTTCTCATATAGGAATTTATCAACTCCTGTCCAAACAAACAAAGGAACTTCAGTCACATATCAACCAGGTACTGTCACTTTAACCTATGTCACTCCCTTATTTTGCTTCTACTTAGAGAAAGCAGGTAATAAGACTATTTCTGCTGTTTTTTTCTGAGTAGTATGAAGTAAATAGAAGCACAAGCTTTCTAACAATAATTTTTTGCAGAGATGTAGAGAAAGTCATGTGAATGGAACACATAAGATTTTTTTTGGATTCAGGGGGTTTTGAAACATGTATTTCCGGCGAAATCTCCGCATTGAATTTTTGGGTGCAATACAATACTTCCTCTATACACTATATACATAGTACGTGTAGAGAAAGTAAAAAAGAAGGAAAGAAAGAAAAAGAAAATCCATACACACATTTACTTTCGCATTCATATTTCTTTGCCTTAAGGGGGATAGGGAATGATTCTAGTTAAAGAATATGATGTTCCTGTTGCAAAAAGACCGCGTACTATTAAAGTAAAACAATGGTAATAAAAGCGTCAAATCAGATTACAACAGTGTGTAAATGTTGAAAACAAATCGTCCCCTTTGGGTGGTTGGATGCGCTGGACCCTCTGGACGGAATGGTATTAAGATGATTTTTATTATCTTTTTGCAATATAGCAGAACCTCCTTCTTTAAACTTAATAGGAGGATTTGGTTTATTAAATAGAATAGTTGGTTTAATTTGAATTGTTTCACAGAGACCCCGGTCTTCCAGGGTGTCTCAAGCTGGAAACTGTAGGTCACTATCATTGTGCTGTCACTCCTGGTTGCGGACGCCTGGTATCTCCTCTCACAGCCTCCCTTCCGGGGATTGTCTTTCGAGAGGCATAGTTACAATAATCCTTAATAGATTGGTGCTAAATCCTCTCCGAACACCACCAATGACTGTAATTATCATTAACTTGAGATGTTTAGGTAGATAATAAGTTTTGGAATATATAATGTGTAAATAATACATAAAAATAAATTAATGAGAGTAGAGAAAGTCATATGAGAATTTTGTGATTATTAGGCTATGTATAAATAAAATAATAAATTTAACAACAATTATATTTTGTCTACGAATACTATAAAGCATATTTCCATCCATATGCATATCACTTAAGGCAACAAAAGCGAAGACGCCTACATGAAGGAAATTCATGGTATCGTTTGTTTGTGGGAATTCCATTCATTGTTACGAGACAATGGGTGAAGATCAACACCCTGCGCTTCATACCCGTCAATTATATCAGCTGACTTCATTATATTAATTTTCTTCTTATTGTAAGGCGCCCTCTACTCTAATGTGGCGCTTGTTGGGTTCGTTATTTATTGACCTATCTATGTTTTATTTTTAATAACCAGCTTTCTTTAGGAGGAAAACGCTTTGTTTGTTTAGGTCTACCCCGCTATTAATAAGCATTGCACAAAAAAATGTTTATCGTCCGGGCTATACAACTCTCTATTATTTGGGTTTAGCACAATTTCTATTTGACTGCCCCCGCGGTTCTTTTGATCAGCTGGCTCACTTCGCGTCCCAGATTTGATTTTTGGCGCGGCGGGGAAGGGAGGAGGAAGTTTTGCTTTATTTGGGTTATTTTCTACCTTCCACTGTGTCTGGAAATGTGGATGTGAGAGTAAATGAACGTGAGAAAAATCATCATTAAGCTAACCTAAAGTTCCAAGGGTAAAAACACCAATGTTTCAGTCTAAAGCCCCCGATATAACCATGCCTGTTAAACAGACTGTAGGAAGGTGTTTGTGTGTGTGTGTCCTCCAGATAGGTAGATGGATTAATTAGGACTAGAACGATAGATTGGATAATCTTAGACGATTAGAATAAATACATTGATTGTTAATTAATAGATTAATTAGAAATATATAGGTAAATTAATTAGATTAGATATAATATAAACCAGATCGAAAATGGCGTAATAGAACTTGATCAAAAATGTGATGTGTAGCACTCACTAGATTTTCTCTACTCAGAGGGAAAAATCCACAATGGATAGTTACCCTTATATAGGGAAACCATAAAGGTTCAGCCTACTCATAAATATATTTTGACAGTTTAAAAATATTAAATATATTAAATATTACTAGTCGACAAAGTGACGTGAATCTAAGTCGACTAACACACTGAAATTTTACGTATTCAAAGCCATCCGTATTCGTGTTAAATTTAACATGTGAACATTATCATATTCAGATGGAATTTCACTCAAATAATTTAAATTCCCATGGAAACATATGTATAAAAACATCTCTCTCCCTCTTTCTTTCTCTCTCTCTCTCTCTCTCTCTCTCTCTCTCAGGATTCACCTATATTTAAACATATACTATGATTTAATATGGTCACTATTTACATTGTGGGAAAACGTTTTCTTTTGTGTGTATTTGAATAAAATATTTGTGGAGAGAAACTTATAAATACTTTCAAAATAACTTTTTCTACCGCAAAAATTGGCAGGATTGTAGAGAGGTCCTAAATAAACATTTTGAAATAGGAAATCTATTATAACATTTGCGAAATATCAAAGTTATGACATAGTTTCTGGATCGTACATAATTGGCCGTAAATCAAAAGAGTGTGGTCAGAATACCTCCCACACTTGTATCCAGTAGTCGAAAGAATGCAGTACTGGTGCACAATCAATAGGGTATTTAAAATTATTGGACTTTCAACTTTGGCAACATTGCCTGTGGTTTGAGGATGTGCACGCCACTGATAAGTTCCATCGGTTTGAGCATCAATTTCTTCAAGTGCCGATGTGGAGATTTATTGAAAAACGCAGGTATGCGTTCGGTTGATTTCAGATCATATGTAGTTAAGCAGAGCGCCCTGCTATAGCACACTGGCGGCTGAGTCTGTATAGATCGTAAGACGAGATATATAGAAATCTTGCGCAAAAGGGAAGATGCTTCCTTCCCTCCTCTCTGCAACAATTGAGAGGGGGGTATAGGGGCCAACTTTCCGCGAATAATACAACCACAACAACGTGCAGCGTTAAACAATTGTTGTAGATCACATGAATTACACATACACATCGCTATAGCGAAATCACTTTGTTTGTTATAAAACTAATTTTATAGATATATAACGTCATTAACGATATGTAGAGGTGAGACGAAGTTGCTTGATGGGATGTCGATATATCTTTTATTGGTTGCGATCCAGAGTTGGCAAAATGAGTTGGCAACTAAGAATTTTGCGAAGCAATAAGCACTATTACTTACTATACTCACATGTTTCTACAGCTCCTCAACCTTCTGTTGCCAACTACTTCATTTTTTCACGTAATAAGTTGCTATTTTTTTTTTCCCCTAGTGGTCATGATAATAAAATGGGAATCTCAAAGTCATCATATAACGAAGCGCTTAAAAAATGACCTGCAACGAAATATGCGAAGTAAAACAATTTGTACAAACGTTTATCTCAAATAACATTAAGCAAGTAGAACAATAAGCTTGTGGAACGAGGGATGGAGAAAGGGAATGCAACACATCAGGCTTTTTTTTTTTTTTTTTTTTTTGCAGAAGGTAGACAAATTATTATATTCCACTTAAAATTTGATGTAGAAATTTCGCCTAAATATGTCTTTTGAGGGCCCCTGTTAGCATAGCTCAAAAATGAAAAGTCGGTTATATACCGAGCTTGGCATTTATATTCTTCATCTTCCACGGATTCTACACGAGTATTTTCGGGAAAATTGCCCGGCCCAAACTGCCCTTTAGGTAGAACATGTTTCGATAGTTTTGAAAGTTTTAAAATTGGTTCTAGCGATTTTGATTAAAATACCGTGTATTAAAGACATTTACATTACACATAACATGTATATCTAGAATATTCTGGAAATAGCCTTTGAAGATCTCTTCATTTTGGATGATTTTGTATAACTGGTAAACCGTAAGAAATAGACAAAAAATTACAGCACAAAAAACGTAGCTCTGGTTAAAACACACAATTTATGTCATATACATTTTTTGTAGAATTGGCCATTTCTGAGATATTCCTTATTTGTTTCAATTTTAAATTACGTAACTTTTACCATACAGGAAGTCATCTTTCATATCATCTCTCCTTTTTTTATCACTTCATTTGTATAGCTCCCTTTAACTTCAATGGCCATATCGTGGGCTTTGATTTATGAACCAACTTATATTACGGTAGGTTTTAGAACATTAGGTTACAAATCTGATGTGCTCCATTCACATGACTTTCTCTACATATTTATAATAAATTATTGTTAATAACCTTATTCTTCTATCTATTTAATATAAAGCATTAGCAAAAAACGATCTTATTGCTTAGTTCCTTTTTAAATCAAAGGGAAATAAGGGAGTACTCTAGGCTAAACCGACAGCGAAATGTTTTAAAATGTGGTTGCTATAGGATTGAAATCCGCTTCTTTGCGTGACCAAGCGTTGACAAGTTACCGTATGAGAAAAGTTTTAAGATTTTAAAACTGAAATCAATAACAAGGGATATCTCGAAAACGGCCAAGTCCACGAAAAGAATGTATATGACATAAATTGTGTGTTTTATCGTGATCTACATTTTTTTTGTATTGTTATGCAAAATTCAATAAAAATCATCTTGAATAAAGAGGTCTTTAGAGGTCATTGCTAGAAAATTCAAGATATACTTTTAGTTGTCACATAAATATCTTAAATGTAAGAGATTTTAATCAAAATCGTTAGGGTCATTTTTGAGAAAATCAAAATTTTTGAATTTTTTTCCATGTAAAGTGTAGTTGGGAGTGCGGGGATTTTCTAAAAATCTTAGTATCGCATCCTTGGAAGATACCAAACTTAAATACCAAGTTTGTTATTTCACGGTCTTTTCGTTTTTGAGCTATGCTGTCCACACATTCACACACACGGCACTTTTTCCAAATTTTTTTTTTTTTTTTATTCAGGGTGGCCTAAAACATGTATTTCCGGTGAAATCTCTATACGCTATGTATATGTGAGGTGAAAGTAATAAACACAAACATTCATACTTCCAGACTCTGGTTAAAGAAAAGTCCCCCCCCCAGCTGGGAATCGAACCCGAGACCACTCGACCACGGATGCAGTTTTAGTGCTGGTTGTGTAAAGCGAATCGAAGTTCAATTGCTCAAATAGCAACTAGCTTTTGAAAGATTTAACTATCGCTTTAACTTGGCGTATCCCTTTTGTTTATAAGGAAGCAAGCAAACAAAAAGGTAATTTCTGCTGATGTTTATCTCGATTAGCATAATATAATAAAATCAACTTTTGTGAGATCAATTTCTCTGTAGAACAGATAGAGAAAGTCTTTGAACCGAACACATCATAAACTGAGAGTTAATATACGAACACTGCACATAAATATTCTTACCCAAAGAGAAGAAGGCAAATTATTGAGTTCAGCTGCGTCTGCAGATAACCCTAATGGTCGACGAATCATTCATAATATGATAAAGCCTTGATGCGTGATTTTTCTCGTGCAGACTACAAGGACAGCAGAAGATGAAATAAAGAACCTCACTTAGCAGCCCACAGCCATCTACAGCAGCCCCAAGGTTAAGCTGTTTCTGCATTTCGTTTAATTGATGAGATGACGTATTCTTCATTTGAATTATACATGTGCAATATCTTAATCTGTGTGTATGTGCGTGTGCTTTTCCCCTTCTAAGATAATTATGTGTGCATAAAATGATCCTCTTCTTCCTGCCATGGGCTCAGAGAAGTTGTTCCGCTCTACTGCATGAAAAACATTTTATGATAAAACATTAGAGAACGTGTCATTTTTGGAAAGTTACAAATGTATACCCCTGCAAGAAGATTCTAAAGTGTGGTGGTAGCACGTTTGCCTCACATTTAAAGGGTCCCGAGTTTGTATCTCGGTTAAGGTGAGTTAGTGAGTTACTCGGATAAGATTTTTAATTTCTCTAGCATGTATGTACAAATAAATAGACTAAAATAAAAATATGTATAATAACCCTGGTACCTAATTACTTAAACCAGGGCTAATGTGCCAGATTTTTAATATTACATTTCACATTTATACATACATCATCATTTACATAAAGTTAAAATAACATAATTATGAAAATAAATATAAAACTAAACATATAAAAAGTAAAAGTATAAATTTAAACAAATAAAAATAAAATACTAATAAAATGTATAAAATATAATAAATAATAAACTAAAACTTCAAACACACATAATGCATACATTTATAATTAACACCAATAATTACTATTACTACTTATAAACAACAACAAACATATAAAATCAAATTACCAAATTTATTTATCTATTTCATTTTTACTAAAGTATAATAAATTATAATTAATCTATTATCTTTTATCTATATATTTATATAATTATTATAGCAATGATTAATATTACAATTTAATGTTAAGTTTTGAATTCTTTCTTTTACATATTTATCAATTTATTTAATTTTATATTTAATTAATATATATTCATAAATTATTTGTTAATTATACTTTTATTTATTTTAATATTATTTATAATATTATTGAATTTTATTTTATTTACTGATATATTTTACTATTTTAACTACTTATTTATAAACAATTTAAGCCCGCTTGGGTATGTGGTGGTAGCGTGTCTGCCTCACATTCAAAAGGTTGTGAGTTCGAATCTTGCTGAGGGTGCGTTATCTGGATAAGGATTTTTCGGGGATTTTCCCTTATCCTGAGAAGACGACTGTCGAGTAACTTTAAGCTCCATGGACCTCGAGATCATTTGAGTATCATTTCACCAATTTGATTCATCGTCCGATATGATCAACCAGGTTAAAGGACGTTAAAGTACAAACAAACAAACAAAAAAAAACAAACAAAAAATACAAAAAAAATCCACATATCTATTACCATTAACTAATAAGCGCAATTTACTGATATCCAATAAGCAATAACTGGTAACCAGCTATTTAAATTCTAAATACTACATTTAATTTGGCGCTGGTGGCCGGCGGCATACTATAGGTACTGGTATCCAGTACTAATTAATTCTAGCTTAACTGTTTAATATAAAATTCAGGATCTACATAACCAAAAATTTAATAATCAATATTCCAAAATGTATTGCATGGGTAAGCAAATGTACATGTAACATGTACATAGTGGATAGAGAAAGTATTACATTCCACCCAAAAATTCGACACGAGTGTCACCGTAAATACATATTTTGAGACCCCCCGAATAAAAAAAATAGGAACTTGTCCATGTGTATGAGTGTGTCTGTGGTCAGCATAGCTCATAAAGAAATGCCCATTAAATAGCAAAAATGGTATTTAAGTTCAGTATCTTCCAAGGATGCGTCACTAAGTTTTTTCAAGAAAACTTCGCCTTTGGTAAAACATTTTTCGAAAATTTTGATTTTCTCAAAAATGCACATAACGATTTTGTTTAAAATGTTTAAGGCATTTTATTACTAATGAAATGTATATCTCGACTTTTCTTGGAATAGTCTCGAAAGATCTCTTCATTCTGAATGACTTTTGTGTAACTCGTAAACCGTAAGAGATAGACAGAGACTTACTACACAAAAAATGTAGATATCATTAAAACAGACACTTTATGTTCATATATCTTTTATTTTGTTGTAGAGCTAACCATCCCGAGACAATTATTATTCGTTTCAGTTTTAAACTACCTGCCTAAGCGTTTCTCAAGCGGGAAGTCAACTTTTGTTTCATCTCTTTTGTTTACTTCCGGGAATGCAAAAAATAACCGAATATCAATTGTTTCAGCTAATGTTCGCTAATGTTTATCTAGATCAGCATGGCGTATATAAAAGAGAATATTTTGTAAGGAAAATTTATTTTTGAAATAACTAAAGAATGTCATGTGAATGGAATACATCAGATTTTTTGAGAGTTTTCCATTATTCTGAGAAGTCGGATGTTGGATGACTCTAAGCTCAATGGGCCCCGGGATCATTTGAGCATCATTTGAACCATTTTATTCATCGTCCAATGTACCTACAAAGTCACTGGATGTCAAACTAAAACAAGGGCTGTAAATTTTATTTGTAGGTTTGTTTGTTTTTTTTCCTTTATGTATTTATTTCGTTTCTTCTTCCCTTTTCAAAGTTACTATCAGATTATAATTTTGTGACATTTGAATAGAAGAGATACATATATGACTAAGGTTAATCAGATATTCAGAATAATGCCATATAAAAGTTGCATGTAAGTATACCTTTATTACTAGCAAACCTGCATTTGTCTTTGCAATTTTTTTTTCTTCTTTCTTCTTCTTTTTTATTCATTCCTTTGTGAACATTTTGTGTATCTATAAGTGAATGTTATTGAATAGAGCTTTATCTTGTATGTTCACCCCAACCGATACTCGAAACCTCTTGCATCCGAAGCTGATTGCTCTCACATCAAGAGGTGGTGAATACAGGCTTTTAAGCATTAAATGTGGATATTCATTCATTCATTCATTCTCTCTCTCTATCTCACTCACTCACTCCCATTCTCTCCTTCACAAATTTTCCTTCCTCTCCAAAGCTTTTCTCTAGGTACAATTTCGTCTCTCTCTCTCTCTCTCTCTCTCTCTCTCTCTCTCTTTCTCTGATTTTCCGTTTTCATCCGCTCTCGCTCTCCATCTTTATCGCTCACACGCCCCTCCCTCTTTCTCTCTGCACTACTTAGAGCAATACGATGTTTTGAAAGCCGGAAATAAAACTGCTTCTTTTGGGGTGTAAATAACTCAAGTCTGAGTAAAAGGTTCAGCTGTGTACAAACTTGTACTCATTTCTTATGCTGCAATGTAATTGCAAACTCAAACAATAATAGTGAAGAATTGCAGCGGTTTAAAATATTCCATCCATTAAACAACTTGGATCTTTTTATAATACCTCAGCTATGCAAATATTTTCAGTATATAAACAATAAGCGAGAGCACCAATTTCTAAAAATAAGTGAGTCACCAAGTTTAATATAGTGACAATTGTTTGGCTATTCTGGCGTGTTAAAATAACATGCCTGCGTGAAAGCATATATGTAAATAAAAATAGTAAAATATCTCGTTTACTTTATAAATAAATTATTCTACACGCGCTACCAATAAGCTTTGGCTATTTTTTTATTATTAAGAGGTTTATGAAATAACATTTTTATAATTGTATTGTTATACATTAATTATGTTGAGCATGGCGTCTCGGGTGATCAGCCGTGTCAAATTAATAAAATTGCTCGAGCTTTCGGCCATTTCCAGTTGCACGGCTTTCTTCACACTAGCACTGAATCTCTGATCCCAAGATCGCGAGTCTAAACCCAATCCAGACCGATGGTTTTAAGTGTTCTTAAAAGCGACAGCCCCATGTCGTTAAATTTACTGACGTGTAAAGAGCTCCTGCGGGACGTATTTCCGGCACACCGACGGCGCTAATTTGATCCTAGCAATTGACACGTTGTTAACAAACAATATATAATAATATATAATATAATGCCCTCTGGTCTTGCAAGTAAAACGAAATTTGGACACAGTTGCATAGTGACCAGCTCTTAAAAGATTTCATTAGGTATCGCTTTAGCGTGGTGTATTTCCTATTCCCCAATGAAGTAGACAATGAAACAATGTTTATCTCGATTAGCATAAAGTAGATAGAAGAATGAGTTTTGTAAGATGTTTGTTTATTCTAGAATAATTAGAGAAATTTATGTGAGTGTTACACATCAGATTTTTATGACAACAAAGTGCAAATGGTAATTGGATTTCCAACTTCTTCAATTAACACAAAATAGAATATGTTTCTGCAGCCAAGCTGAATTAGGAAATCATTTCATGCTTTCATTCAAGGCCGTACATCCATACAATGCTAATGCTATTATGAATTACATACTATTAAAAATATTTAACAAGTATATTATTATAAAAGTATTGTTTTAGAATTCTGTTTCAGAAATATCTTACCTGCTCATGCACAATACCCATGCAGATTTCTTGTTATCTGCACCAACGCCCAAGAAAATATTGGCATGTAACAATCACATAACTTTCTGTACCCATTAATTATCTTTGTTTATCCTGTTATTCTGTTAAATTTCAAAGAATAGGCAATAAATATCTGTTCAAATATACTTCAGCCGTTTCTTTTGGGCCTGCCCACAGCTCTTCCTGTTGGGCAGTATCTCGGTATTTGTTTCGGCAATCTTTGGGTGTCTACATTCTTTCTACATGTTCTTCCATTGTCACTTAAGCTGTGTCACTTTAATCATGACTTCACGGGACAACGAGCTAACTTGGAGTTGTAAAAATCCAGGCTTTTGACTATCTTAACTTTGTGGTCTTCGTCATTCATATTCACTTCGTCATTCGTATTCAAAATTTGCAATTGTTCTCTAAGTTCTTAATTACTTTTTCTACACTCACTATTATATATATATATATTGTATAACAACCAAAATTACTTTTTCAACACTCAATATATATATATATATATATATATATATATATATATATATATATATTTTGTATACCAACCAAATTTGGATGTCAAGATTTCATCGAAAATATAAGTTTTGAGATACCCTGAATCCAAGAAAGCATTCTTAGAAAAATATCAGTGTGTGAAAGTGTGTGCGCGCGCGTGTGTCTGTGGACAGCATAACTCAAAAACGAAAGGACCGTAAAATACCAAACTTGGTATTTAAGTGCAGTATCTTCTAAAGCTACGATACAAAGAAATCCCCCCACTCCCAGCTACCCTTTACATGAAGAACAATTCGAAAACTTTTATTTGCTTAAAAAATTGCTCTAAAGAATATGATTAAAAATACTTATATTTAAGATTTTTACTTCACAAATAAAATGTATATCTTCAATTTTCTGGAAATAGCCTCTAAAGACATGTTTATTCTGGATGAATTTTGCAGAATTTTGCATAACTGGTAAACCGTAAGAGATAGGCAAAATGTTAGTATTCAGAAAGTGTAGATCTCGTTAAAACATAGAATTTTTGTCATATACCTACATTTTTTGTGGAGTTAACTATTTTCGAGACAGTCCTTGTTATTGGTTTCAATTTTAAAATAATGATTCTCTTCTCAAACGGGAATTCGGCATTTGTTTATTCGTTCTTTTGTGTTACTCCTGACCATGCAAAGAGAACCGTAATTCAGAACCATCGGCACAACGAGAGCTTTTAAAAGATTTTACTTTCGCTTTAGTTTAGTGTATTCTTTTCTCTTCTACTTATAACGAAATGATTAATAAGACTATTTCTGCTAATGTTTATCTCGAGTAGCATGAAGTAGAAAGAAGAATAGTCTGTAAAATAGTTTGTTTGCAGAACAAATTGAGAAAATCATGTGAATGGAACATAAGATTTATACATTTTTTAAATTATGTGTGCAAGACATTAGGTAGAGAAATACGTCACAAAGTTGAGTGTGCTGTGGTCACTATCCATTGACATCTCTTAACAGCTATTTCGTCACTTGTAAATTACCTCCCATCAGTAACTTTTGAATTGTGTCTGGTGACGATATCCAGTTTCCTTCTCTTGACAGTTATTGTCCACGCGAATTGAACTGTTTGCAGTTGTCAATGAACAAATCTTTCAAATACTCTATTCTACATAATACCTGGTGATGGTTGATATGCCGAGCGATGATTGGCAGCTTTGCTCTAATGCCATCCTCGAGAAAGTCGCTCGTTCTCTAATTCACCTTCAAAATCGCATGCAAATTGCTGTCTGGTATGTTTCTGTCTTTTATATGGAGGTAAAATGTAAACTGATTGGCTAAAGACGAATTTTAGCGGCACAGAATCTCGGAAGCGGTACTCTAAGAATGAATTACATAAAACTAACTTTCACTGCAAACATTTCGGAAAAAAATATGTATACATGGTATTTCAAAAGTCAGTTCAAATATTAAACCTCTGTAAATCTTATAATATTTGAGATAATAAAAGAATAAAAACATCACAGTTCTGGGCAAATAATGGGGTTTATAAAACATTGGAAAATGTTGGTCGTTATCTTGTTCAACGCATAGTATTCTGTCTGCAATACCAGACAGGATTATGCAGATGGCTTTGAATTGTAGCAATTTCATGCGAGATCTTTTAGTTGCAGTGGAGTTGTTGGTTGTGTCAAGGAAACTTGTTCTTTAAAATAACCCAAAACCAAAGGTTGGCTAGATTGAGATCTGGAGGCCATATTGTTGAAAAGCGACTACTGATGACCAGATCGTCAAATAATGCGTAATTGTTTTGCAGGGTGTAGTTATGGGGTGAAGTACCACCTTGTATGAAGATGCTGTTTTGGATTTCGTGATTTATCAGACGAATTAACATCCGTAATAGCAGACTTTAATCCGAAAATGACTTTGGACTTAAATTCAACAAGATCGTCATGGTTTAAAAGTTACTGTATGGTATGACTTCACACATTCATCATTAGCCCATCGTTTTTCAAAGAATACAATAATGGGAAATGAGACAGACTGTTGCAGTAAATGTTAGACTGTTACAGAAGTCATTCCTAGACTGAGAAATCACGATATGAAAAGCAATCTTGAACAAGAGAAATATGGATATCTTCCCATTTCAGCTAATTTGTAAACCCAATTGTTTGTGCAACACGATGATGTTTTTTTTTTTTCTATCTCAAACATTATATTTATAGCGGTTTAATGTTTAACTTACTTGGAAAGACGCCATACATATAATATTTACAGACCCTTGGGAAACGTCTGTCATTTGTACGAAGGTAGATGAATTGGGACATTAAAACGTAAGCAAATATGATTTTCAGCACATTATTTTTTATGCAATTTACAATATGGAAAATGACGTTAAGTATGCAATTTGTTGGATCACAATAGGTCTATATCCCGAGAAATTTTAACCTGAAGTTGAAACTTCAGATAAAACGATACAGATTAACTCCTTCTTTATTTCTTTCTTTCCTGGTTGTTTCCCTTCTTTTTCTTACTCTACCACTCTATCATAAGTTCGATACCAATATTTCACTAGAAATATACTTGTTGAGGTCCTTGAATCAAAGAAAATGAATTTAATCAGTACCAAGGAAAATTGCAAATCAATATTCTTATAAATAAAATATTAAAATATTCACTTAAAACACTAATAAAAACAGCTCTACCATATTCAACATTAAATCCCGAAACTAATTCAGATTCTCCGTCAGTAAAACCAAAATATGTACAATGTTGAGCATCTTCTAAGGTAGCGACACGAACTGCAAGAAAGTACCCCATTCCTTTCCATGGAACTTTTTTCCAAAAGTTCTATTTTCTCAAAAATTACTAACGATGATGGTTAAAATGCTGCATATTTAAGTTATATTTATGGTAAATGAAATGTATGTGTTGAATTTTATGTGATAGCCTCTGAAGCTTTCTTCATTCAGAACTTGCATTAGCTAGTATCGTAAGTGATAACAACATATTACTATACAAAAATGTAGATCCGTTGAAACGATTGTTGACTACAAAGCACATGTGGAAACTCCTGTATCAGGTTCCATTATTTTATCAGAAATTTTACTTTTGGATATGAATTATGGATTATCATGGGCATTTGAAAGTTTAATAGAAGTTCATATCGTAATCAATATATTTTTATTATCTGCTATATTTTAACTGATCAAATTTTAGTTGTCTTATATTTTCTTTATTATATTCCTAATCATTTAATTATTTTTGTGAAGTTAACAATTTCTGAGACTTTTCTTGTAATTGATTTATATTTTCCATGCTATACTTATCTTGAGTGGTAATATAAGATAGTATTTTTATTCCGTTATTATATGGTTTAATGCCAATAAGGATTTTAAATAGAGTCCAAGTCAACAATGCTGTGTCTTGTTGTACAAGGCAGTGAAGGTACTTGGCTGTAATATCGTGTCATATAAGGGTACACCCATAGCGTGGGAAGAAGGGTGTCTCCGGCGCGTGCTGAAAAACCCGTCACTTGAAGAAAACAAACATTAAAAACGACACCACAATGTCGCTTGCTTCTGAAACGTTTAGTAATAACGACTTATTAGGTACACATTAACATCTGTTGATAAAGTTTACCATAATAACCACAAGAAATGTTTTAAAATACACAAAGACACGTGTTATAAATCTGAGGCCTGCACAATGTTGTATACTAATACATATTCACTGGTATTTCATTGATAGCCTCAGGTTAATTATTGCTCTATGCGGCGTTAAAGCTCACAAACAGAAATGAGTTAGTAATTTATGTTTCAGTAACAGTTTTATATTTAAAGTGAGAAAAGTAATTTGAAGGCGTAAGTCATGTCAAAGGAAGATTAAGGTAAGCTCACAGATACTAGTGTCGTGCTATGTTCAAACTTGGGAACCAAGACGTAGCTACGTGAGCCTTGCTGAATATGCAACCTTGAACATTTATGAGTGTAGCATGTAATCTAAAATGCCCGAGTGCAGTCAAATTCGTTAGAGGCGATATTTGCTGACTACAATGGATGCCCTAGCTTGATTTATTGACGTTCCACATGATATAGTTGAAACTCAAGTATACCCTTGTTTACAAAATATAGCAAAGGCCGGGGATTTATTGTATATAAGGTGGAATTGCTTAGCCCAGACATCAACATTTTTTTATATTAATTCATAACACTCTGAAAAAATAATTTGTAATTCGCTCCCATTTGGAAATAGCGTCTCTACTTCAGTTGCTGCTTTGGATATGATATACTGGGCAAAGAGAACACCTGTTTTATTTATTAATGTGATATGTTTATTATGTTTATAACGATTTGTTGATTTGCACCATAATTATTTCAGGATTCATAACTTCCGGCTATTTTTGATAAATGTTTCATCACTGTATGGTTTGTTATATTCCTGTAAAATACATTTTTGGCACGACCAGTATGAAATATATGTATATATATATACACACACACACATTGTGTTCAATAAATCGTATTAAAATATATATAGCTATGTATTTAGCTTTCCAGCATGTTAACCATTGCTCTACTGGAGCACGTTAATAACAAGTATCACCACAGCCCTAATCAGCGGGCTGGCGGATGCGGTGTCAGCACCTACATTTCACATCTTCTGTAAAATACATGGTTGCCTAGTTACCAATCCATAGGCTGAGAAGACTCATTCGATATATATTGCTTGTTATTAACGTTCTCCAGTAGCGCAATGGTTAACATGCTGGAAGTTCAAATTACGCCTCCGAATAAATTAGCTTTTCACTAATTTCTGTTTATGTTTCGAGAACGTTCTAGCAAATTATGATTCATTTCCGAATGCGTTAGAAAGTGAATTTGCCTATAAATACGAAATTCCATCCCTTCGTGCTCAATGAGGAACAATGTTTTCGAATAGAGTGTATTTGGGCATGTCAGTATACGGAGAAGCGCCGAGTCAGGTGGCTCAGGTGGTCTGTAACTGGCATTCGGGGGGGGGGGGCCCGGGTTCGCTCCCCGTCGACCACGCACTCTGTCCCGGGTTTTTCCGTGGCTTTCCTGGGACCGCTTAGGCGAATGCTGGGGTGCTATATATCTACCATGGCTCATTTCCCTTCTTCATCTTTCAGGTCGGCGGCTGGTGTGGCTCGGGGCTTTGCAGGAAGATGGCACGGTCGCTTGCTATGAGTAAAACTCTTTCCGCTGGCTGCGCTGGTTGAGGCTAGGTGTCGTTGCAGAGACATCCTTCCGACGGCATCCCGGTGCCCGTATAACCTCCGTGGCTACGAACTAATAACACTGTTAGGGACTTCCGTGCGCCTCTGCTCTTGGCTCCATCATTTCCTGTGTGCTGGCCTGTGGTTTCCCCTCCTCTCATCCCTTCCTCCAAGGGACGTAGGCCGAAATAAATCAATACTTGGTAGTAGTTCCTGAGGTGTGCCCGATGCTAGCATACTCATACCTCATACGGGTAAGCGGTGCAGAATGCAACGGAGGCACGTTGTCTATACCTATCCAACTCCTGTCCTGCGCTCGGTTTCTGTAAAAAAAGCAATTACATTATCACAATTGTCTATAATTGTTAACTATACTATGAATCCTAAGTACTTGCAACATTGTACGTCGCCTTGGGGTTTGTCATCTCAAAATAATTTGAGATCACCTTGTAGTTTACCGGGAAACATTGGAGTCAGTTGAGTTTGCCGCCATGTTGCCATGATAGTTTGGGTAGAGCAACCGGCTATAGACCGGGAGATTCAAATCCCGGCTATGGCAGTGAAGATTTCAGTCTGACTCTGGATATCCAACTTCTATCCTACACACGCTTTCTGTGAGAAATCATTTAAATTATCACAATTATATCAACAGATGTTTCTGCAGAGAACACTTCCCACAGATCACATGTTTTTGCAAGTTATTCTGGAATCAACAACAGTGCACAGGATACCTCATCCACGAAGAGAACACTCCGTTGTAACCAAGCAACGACGAAACACGTGACTATGTCATTCAGCATCCGCATTGCAGTACGAGGGACATTCACAGGTATTTCAATATTAACCTATCTTTCGCTCCAGTTGGCCAGTTCCGACATGGTATCATAGACACTGTTTAAATGCACTACTTTGGGAACCAGAGAGATTCGTAACGATCATATTATGGGCTTGCAAAGTTATCTAGTTTGTATATACGTACTGTATTTTGTAAACTCTCGTAACAATTTATTGGATTTATTTTGGATCAAATAATAGCTTTAAATAATAAAATATTATTTAATAATGTCTTATGTTTTAAGTTATAATTGCAATATTTATTATGTTCATTAAAACATATTTTAGCAAGCAACAATTTATGTTTTAATGAAAGTCTTGTGGTTAAATTAAGTGAAACTACTCTTTCATGCCAAACTATTGTTTTCTTTAAATTTGCTAAACATAAAAAGTACTTTTAAGGGCAGTATTTGCACCTAGGACCTTCAGCACTGAAGACCAAAGCGCTCACTGTTGCCCTATGAGAGCAAGTCACTTCAAACATTGTGGTGCAAAGAGGTCATTTTGTCCGAAATTGACAGGGCAGGATGTGTTGGACATGTTTACGGCATTACATGTAAAACGCTGGGACTTCATATCTTCTCAATCCGATGGCTGAGAAGATTCACTGGTGTATATAAATACAACATAACAATTTGTATTTATTTTCCTTACATAGAAACAATAAGGTGTGTTAGGCAACAAATATATACATGACAGCCCATTAATTACTCATTTCTCCGAAAGCCATACAGAGCGTCTACCTCGAGTGAGCTGCCGCGAAAAAAGAAGAGTCCAACCATTAACAGAGAGCAAAGTTGAATGAAACACGGCAATAAAACGTAATAAGCGCATTACATAATAAAACACGTAATAATAAACGTAGTACAATATGATGCGTTCCATTCACATAACTTTCTCTAGTTCTTCCATATACAATTATTCTTATATAAAATTATTCTTTTATCTACGTCATGCTAATCGAGACAAATATTAGAAGAAATGGTCATATTATTTGCTTCCTTGTAAGTATAAGGGAAATAATGGAATTCACTAGGCTAACGCAATATTCAAATCTTTTGAAAGCTATTAGCTGTGCAAAACAATAGAGGTTCGGTTAGATTTGCACGGTCCCGTTTGAGAAAAGTTAACAAGGAATATTTCGATAACCTGTGTTTTAACAAGGAATTTATTTTTTGTGTAGTAAGTTTTTGTCCATGTCTTACGGTTTAACCGTTAGGCAAAATTCTGAAAACTCATCCAGAATAAAGAGGTTTATAGAAGCTATTCCTAGAAAATTCAAAATACAGACTTTATTTGTGACGTAAGTACCTTAATATACGGTATTTTAACCAAAAACAGTAAGAGACATTTATGAAAGGAACAAAGTTTTCCAAGATTTTCCTATTAAAGGGTAGTTTGAGGTGATGTGATTTTTTTGAAAATCTTCGTGACGTTTACTTGGAAAATAGTAAACAATAATTCCAAGTTTGATATTTAAGGGTCTTATCGTTTTTGAGCCATGCTGTCCACAGACACACACATATACATGTGCGTGCGGACCTTTTTCTAAAAATGTTTCTTTCAGAATCAGGGAAGGTCAAAATATATATTGCTGGTAAAGTCTCGACATTGATTTTTGAGTGGAATACAATACCTTCTCTAGCTACTATGTATATTTAGGTACTTGCGTGCTAAACAAAGTAATAAACGGCAATACAAACTGCACTGAAATATTAGTAAGAGTACACATAGGTGATATTGGTGATTTCCATAATTCTGTAAACATTTACTTCAAATGTATACCATGCATTATATAAGCAAACAGTACTGTGCACACCAAATTTGATTTCATTTTGTCAATGCTATTTCTCATTGAGCAGTCTTAGTACCTATTGGATTCAAACTTTTGGTCCTCAAATTCTGATCAAAGATAACAAACATACTTTTCTCTCAAAAACTTCTGCTAGATAAAGCTATCCTAAGTAATATTGAGAAATGGATGTTTTCTTTAATGAAAGTAACAAAACACCTATTATATACTATTGTTACAGAAGACGTTAAATGAAATATGCATATGCAGAATGTTACATAAAAATGACGCATAATATCAATAATGTTGAAGTAATTAATTCTTTAAAAATCTCGGACACCTCAGATTTAATATTTGAGAGGAATACAATAATTCATTGCTCATTTGATTTTGCCTTGCAGCAAGCAAGCTTGCTCCGTGCATGCACTGGATAAAACCGAACACGTGACAGGAGGAATTGTGTTCCCTCTTTCTACATTGTCGTGTGTCAGGTTATAATGTCGGCAACAGAAAGCAATCCAACACGGAAGCCATCGACTCCAACGTTTCTGCCTGCTTAGGGTGAATCTTACTATTTATAGAAAGTGGCAGAATAAGTGTTCAATTTGCGGCAAACTTCTGCACTCAGAAAATTCAATTTATAGCATCATTACGCAACTCATGCGTGTGAGAACGATAGTTACTTGTTTCCTACGAGCTGTGTTCGACCAATTAATTATCAGGATGTCGGTCCATATTCACTGCTATAGATTTGAAAGTTTTTCGTTTAAGATTAATTCTCATACTATTGCCGTTACAATGCTATTACTGTGGTATTAAAAAGTTGAGAAGCTTGTTGTTTTATGTTAATATAATAATTGTCATGTTTGAATGATTTGTGTTACGACTACCATTTACCACCAAACCTATGAAAATATGTGCATGTTCTTATCCAAAGTATAAATACTAATGCAATAGAGCAATTAATAGAGCAACTGTTTTACCAATCATGAACCCAAAATAGGTGTTTGCCTAAGAAAGATGGATTATGCAGTTCAAACGCAAAGTGTCGCATTTGTCACAGCACTGAAGGAATTGCTTTCCGCGCAATTGGTCGCGCAACACACAGTAGGCGTTTCGTAGGCGCATCGAGAGAATCTGCTCTCTCTCTGATTTACTCAATGAGCAACCAGGCTGTTTTAAAGGACGTGAATCACTGACATGTTTAACTTTTTTCTAAACAGTTTATTTATTTGCATGCTAAATTTAATTCCTCACATTCAGAAGTTTCAGTTGTTTGGAAAGCAGTTGACCTCTCAACTTGTGTATCAGATTCTATGCGTAGAAAACAGTTTTTTGTAGAAAATTAAAAGACTGAAATGCTGATGTTGGTCATAACAACACGGATATGCCAGACACATAAATAGTGCAATGCACCCAAAAGTAGTAAATTTATGTCCAAACATTTTTAAAATGAATTACGCTCAGTTTTATTACTATTATGCTTTATGTAGGAAAATCTGGGTTGTTGAATTCACAAGATATTTTATGCTTACTCGTCAACATACTATTCTTACAAAATATTCTTCTTCTACTTCTTGTTAATCAATTGCAATTTTATTACATTTTTAATAATTTCGTTATAGGTCAGTAGAAGCGATACCCAGTTTTTTTAAAAAGCGGATCGATATGTGGTATCTTAGAGATTCTATTCTCCTTGCATGACCACTAGTAAATAGTGAACTATCATTTGACGTTCTTTTGCTGCCAGATAGCTGTTCCAATGATAGGCTGTGAGGTTTTTTTTTTCCCTTTCTTCAGCATAGGCGTGGATGCGATGAGAATTAGCAATACCAATTAAATTTGCTGACAGTATTTAATGGGGCTAATAACTGATCTGTTTGGTACAACTTGCCGATTGTTTTAAGTTGAATAATCAGCTCTTCCTGAATCTAAGCACGATGAATAACAACTACTCCGTCGTGTTAAATTTTGAACATGCAGGAACTTAAATGCGGAAACAATCGGCCTGCTATAGGGTTAAGCGTTTGAAATTAGCGTGCTTTGCTAAACTGCCATACGCGAATTCCATACCGATCACCGCTAAATGACTAATGAACCCAGCGCTGTTCTACCAATCGGACTAACACTATCGTGACTTGTAAAAACTGTAGCAAAAGTCTTGAAGTGTGAACATTTCAATAGAATAACGAAACACAAGAAGCTTCAGAGAGTGTAACTAAATATTAACGCCCGTCTCGGTAATGTGAGAATACCGTATCTGAGGTCGTGAATTCGGATCTCGTTTAGGGTGAGTTACGTGGATAAAGCTTTTTTCCCGGGGGTTTCCCTTACCCTGAAAAGACGAATGTGGAGTAAGTTTAAGCTCCATGGACCCCAAGATCATTTGAGCATCATTTTACTGATTTCATTTATCGTCCGATATGACAATCCGGCTAAATGAGTTAAATTACAAAAATATAGAAATAAAATAAAAACAAATAAATACATTTTAAATACAATACTATTTTATTAGGCTAAACCCCACCTACTCTTGACTACACCACCATAGTTCCTACATTCTATGTTATGAAATCGTTTTTTATATTAAAATCTGAGACAAGCTTTTATCGGCGTTGATTTTCTATACTTGGCTCTAATGATTGTGATTAAATTGCCGGTATATTAAACTATGTTAGATAGATAGATACTCTATTTCACTGCTTAGAGCGTGGCCCGGTGACAGCGCTGTCAATGTAATAATACAATGTAATATACAATGAGTTAAATAAACAATAATGTGAGTAATGCCAATCACATCATAGTATACTAATACATACATAATTGTAACAACAGTAATAATAACGCAATATTTTTATTTACTATCCTGACTATAAATCACTCTTCTTTAGTCTCTTTTTAAAACTATTTACACTTTGAGGCAACATTTATTGTTCTATTTGCGAAGGAAAATTTATCTATGTCTGTTTTCTGTTCCCTATTTCTTATTTTTTCCAAGTGATCATTCCTCCCACGATATAATGGCTTTAATAATCGTTTGGATATGTCTTCCCATGCAGGTTCCCCCTTATAGGCTCTAAAAATTGCACATAGCCTTGCTCGTCTCCTACGTTTTTCTAGTGTTTCCCAGGAAGTAGCAGTGCTGGTATGATTTTCGAATCGTTTACTTCTGTCTACAAATTTAGCTGCTCTTTTTTGAGCTCTCTCTAGTGCCAGTTTTTGCCCCACCCGATATGGATCCCAGCATGCGGCACTATATTCTAATATTGGTCGAACTAAAGAAGTGTATACAAAATTTCACGACTTTCCATTGCTGCGTTTTAAAATCCTCATTACGAAATGCAACGCTTTTCACGCCTTCCCAGTGATCAAGTTTACAGTTCCCCCACTCCAATCTTTGATTTAGTATTACCCCTAAATATCTGGTGCTGTTTACTCTGAGTATTTCTTTATTGTCTAATTTATATATTACGTTTTCTACTACTCTTGCCCTTGAAAATATAATTGTTTTACATTTGTTTGGATTTATCTCAATTTTATTATATTTTGCTCAGAGTTGAATTTTGTTTAAATCTTCTTGCCATGTTGACATGGAAAATAAAATTGATAATTCTGAATTTATTGGGAGTAGCCCCTGAAGGTCTCTTCATTCTGGATTACTTTTGTATAACCGTTAATTGTAAGAGAAGAAAAACATTCACTATACAAAAATGTACGTGTCGTTAAAACAAACAATTGTTGGTTTTTGGTTTCAATTTTAAAATATTAAAATGTTCTCAAACAGAAAGCCCTTATCCTTTTCCTATCCAGCTATAGAAAGGGAACCGGATTTCAATGACAATCACATAACGAGCTTTTAAAAGCTTTGACTGTGGCTAAAACCTAGTGTATTCATTTATTCCCTTTTTACCTATAAGGACCTAAGTAATAAGACAATTTCTAGTATAGTTTATCATAATTAGCATTACGAAGATAAAAAAAGGTTTTCTGTAAAAATAGTTTGCATTCAGAGAAAGTTATGTGAATGGACCATATCAATTTTTTTAATTTAATGTCCTTTAACTTGGTTAGTCAATCGGACTATGAATGAAATTTCTGAAATGATGTTCAAATGAGCCTGGAAGCCATGGAACTTAGTTACTCGTCATTCGTCTTCTTAGGATAAGGAAAAATACCGCATAAAGCCTTGTGTGGTAACTCAACCTAATTGAGATTCGAACTTGGGACCTCTTGAAAGTGAGGCAGCCACGCTATCCCCACATTAGATGCGGACATTCTTTATTTTATAAAAAATCCTGTGTTTCTCCAAAGCAAACTCTCAGTGCCTGCAAAGGTGGTCAAAATCAGTAGTAGATATGAACACATTTTACTGGTTTGAAAATTTCATTTCTCCCTCTTCTCCGAGCAAATTACAGTGTTATTCAATATTTTTCCAAATTTCAAATGTCATTTGCAGGTTTATTTTTCTGTTGTATGCCGTAGTGTTTTATTTCTTCGAACGCATTAAACATACCTTAGCCGTGTTGCACGAACGCTGCCAATAGATTAAAAAGTTCAGAAATAAAAGGAAATGGTAGAATGTCACGCGATGCTGAATGTATTTCGTTCAAGACTACAGTTATTAGAAACAGCATCAAGAAAATATGAAGGCGGTAAGAAAGTAATAGTATTATTTTTACACCATCGTGTTTTCTTCGTCTTGCGGATGATATTTACACAGAAGGAATTCCAACCCTTGGGTTCGTTTTCAAGGAAACACATATCTAGGAACATACATTTGGTGACTGCAATAATATCTTTGAAAATCGGTTACAAATACAGTTTTTGATTCACTGTGCCAAATAATTCACTCGCCGAATCGGCGTGTAGACAGTTTACAGCTGTACGCCATCCATTGCTCGCGCACCACTGCGCGTAATCACTCCGATCACTCTCGACTCAGTACAATTCACCATGCAACACAAAAAATTGTGCTGCAATCGTTCCTCCTTTTGTCGCTAAAAATGTCACAAACTTTCTGGAAACTTGCCGAAAATACTGGAAGTAAAATCGGAGAAACATTTCGAATATTGTTGCGAAGGAAGTCTCGTGTTTTAAAGGATCCTATTACGTTGCGCCAATATTCCGTGTTGTTTACAACTGCGATATATCATATTCCAGCTACCTGCCGCATACCAGAGCGATCAAGAGTGCGACGGACGGCATTGAAACAATATTATTTTCGCACGTTAGTTTTAGAAGTATTACGCGTGTAATTATTTTGTTGTAGTTCTCAATAGTCTTAAAGCAATAACAGGATTTGCTAGTCACCGTTTATATTGTCGGTATAAGGGCTATGTTTTTTTTGTTTGTTTTTAAGTTTAACGTCCTTTAATCTGGTTGGTCATATCGGACGGTGAATGAAATTGATGAGATGATGCTCAAATGATCTCGGGGTCCATGGAGTTTAAAGTTACTCGACATTCGTCTTCTCAGGATAAGGAAAACCCCCGAAAAAAACCTTATCCGGGTAACTCACCCTAAGCGAGATTCGAACTCACGATCTTTTGAATATGAGGCAGACACGCTAACACCACACTATCCAGGCGGGCAAGGGCTATGTTACTTTTGAATATCACTGGTACTCAACACGCGGTTTTGAAGAGTATGACATTTCTGTCGAGAATGACGGAAGGCTGCATTATATAGTACCCAGGTCGTCTTGGTTTTGGCGCGAATCAAATAAGGGTGAATAGATAGAGGTGGGACGGTGCACAGAAACGGAAATGGTGCAGTTGTGAATTTTAATGCGGTTAATATAAATACCAATAAAGCATGTTACAATATTGTATAGCTTGTGAATGCAAAAAGATTTTAAGTTGTGGTACTTCAGTATCGCTATGCATATAAACTTCGGGAAAAAACAATAAAGTGTAATTACTTAGTACGTGTTTAGCACGTGGAACAGAAGCAACACAGAACAGTTCCGCGACTTTGGCTTATCTCTTCAATAAGAATCTTCACTATTTACTATTCATATTGCAAGAGCTACTCGTTTCTAGTTTTCCAAGGGATGAAAACTTGAGGAAAACACGAGGAATTAAGCTTAAGAAGACAAACACTTCAAACGTCACGTGAATGCTTGAGGCATTTTACTCCAGAATGCTTTGATATGTAAACTTTTATTGAAGGAGTTTCTAAGAATGAGATCTGTAAATTTGAATTATCAAAAACGGTTTGAGAAAATAATATATTCATGCTGTAGGTGTCATCTTAAAAATCGAGTTTAAAACTTCAAAACGGGTAGGGCAAAATACTAACGGTTTTTAAAATCTAAAATATTTTTAATTAAAAATCACAGTGTATGTTTTAGTAATCCTTCGCAGTGAATATGGCTACGGATGGTATTTATTCCAATATAGTTCATTCCTAATACTCCAACAGGTATTCCTGTGTATTGTCTGGTACGCTGAGAATATGGAGCCACTTTTGTATCATAAAAGAAGTAAATTCCAAGCTAAATGATTTAAGCTAGGAACACGCTCTATCGATCTCTATAAAGCATAACATTTATTTCACATAAACATAATATGGGTTTTATGTTACTGCAAGCCAGATAAAGGACTGAACAGGCTGTTAGGGGTATGTTTACGCAATTTCGCATGCTGGGAGATCCAAATATGACGAATAATAAAGTCGAAAGACAACTCCATCTATCTTGAAAGGTAATGGAGATAATTGAAACTAATTGAATACATTATCTGCACATCTGGCAACTGAGTAGGCCTTAAGGGCCGAATGTTCTGTTTTGATTTGGGCCAGGTCAATTTTTTCTTTTAGTTTATGCTTTAAATCCGGTTCGCTATGTGTCTGTTTATACGGCCTCAAACGAACGATGGGGTTGTTTTCATTCAAATTATCCGATCGTATTCGCGAACCTTAACTAAAAGCTGCGTAAGAGGCTACGCATAAACTTTAGTCTGACGATCAAACTCAAAGCAAGAAGATATAAATTGTGGAAAAATCACACACAGGTGTATCGAGGAGAATTAAATCAAAGCCACATTTCTCTAAAGAAATGTATTAATGGTCAATAACTGCAACATCAAAAATATATGCCCATTTACAGTAGATGCTAAAAATGTACTCTGTTAGAATCTATGCAGACATTTCATCTTCATAGCCAATTTTGCCCTATCCTCATTAAACCTTCTGCGTTCTGCCCAATCTTTAGGACTGTTTCAAACACACGTGTATGAAGATAATCAAGATAGCAACCTCGTCATTTTACACTTTAGACTTCAAATGTCCCCAGAAACAACAATCTTCAGGGATGAGTTTTGCCATAAACAAGAAACATCTCTAGGCAATCTTGATTTGGAAAGACTGTCCGAATGCATGTAACGCATCCAAGACTGACAGAACAAGCTCTTGTGCAAGATGTCGAGGCACAACATTACTGTCAATTTTCCTGACCTTCTGCTTCCGTAGTTGTCAAGCGTATGCTCACGGCTTTATGCCTGTAGAAACGTAGGAATCCAATTCTTTAATATTTTGTGGCTAAACGACTCATTTTACCGACAAATGGTAAAAATACTGATGACGTAACTCTTTTATCTGTATGTATATAATGATTATTTATTTTAATATGTATGTACATAATGATTATTTTATTTAATTTCTGTTTGTTGCCATTTATCCTGTATATGCGATGCTCCTGCGTTTTGTTCGCTATGTAACAAAAGGTTGTTATTCTCCCGTGCCCATTGTAAGAGAGAAACACTGACCTACTTATTTTATAATACGCCACTTTGCTACGTGCAATAGGGATCCAATTACACTATCGAGGAATTTCTCCACTAATAAAGAATCAGGGTATTTGCCTTGTATTACTGCATCACGTACGCAAATATTGTATTATTGTAAACTTAATACAGTACTACTACTACTACTACTACTACTACTACAACAATGAAAGTTAACAACCTGTTCACGTGGTTCTACAACTTAGACGCCAAGAATTAACTACGAGCAATAAACTCATGCCAAAACTGTATAAAGGAAGTTGAAGATACCATCAAAGCTACTCTTATTTGGGGCGCCTTGTTGAATAAATCCAAGCTAGTTCTATTAAGAAATCGCGCAAAAATTAAAGTGTTAAATTGAGAGTTAAAGTCAAAGTTTAGCGTGTCGGATCAACTTCAGTAAATGCAGAAAGTGTACTTCGAAATCAAACTTAAGCCACGTGAATATTTGGTACTTAATTTATATTTTTATGTTTATGAGTGTGTGTGCGTGTGTGATAGCTTATATCTTTGTGCGAGTTGCTTAGGTAATAACTAGTGCCATCAGGATGTTGAACTGAACCAATAATACTGGCCAACAATGAAAGTGTTTGATGCTCAAAAATAGTTAATTCTTAAGTATTTCCATTTGCTGAATTAATAAATCAGCATAAAATGAGAGATCAGATCTTGCTTTCGAGATAAAGTGGCATTTAATTTTTATAGGCAACATTATAAGTTTGGTGGAAATTTTGTTGTGGAGTTGGCACACCTGTCCAATAAAAACACCAAATGCTCTTAAGTTGTTTGTAAGTCATAAACATAGATACTGTTGCAGTGACTTTGATTTTCTGCTTGTAAGCCATAGATATAAATACTCTTGTAGTGACTTTGATTTTTTGCTGTTATTAGTGCAGAATTTCTGGCTTAAGAGTGCTTTCGTAGTGTAAACTTCGTAAAAATGCCACGAAAATGTGTAAATGAGGTGAAAAATTTTTGTTACATTTGTGGTGATATAGCATTTTTCTCATAGAAACGCAATCTGACGCCTCTTAAGAAGACTGCTTATCAGCATTATTTCGGTATGAAATTAGGTGACCAGGATAAATCTTGGGCTCCGGTTATATGTTGCAACGCATGTTCACTGCGAGAACGGCTGAAAAAGAAGAAAGGATTTATGGCTTTTGCTGAGCTTAAGGTTTGGCAGGAGCCTACACACCATACAGATGCCTGCTATTTCTGCTTCTCCACCTATAAAGGCAGGCTTGTCCATGAAGGAAAGAACAATCAGTACCCAAATCTTCGATCTACTATTCGACCCATTCCGCATTCAGATAGTTTATCAGTTCCTACTCCACCCGAAACGTGTATGTTTGAAGTAGAAAATAAAGACAGTGTGGAACAAGAAGAAGGAAAATAAGAAGAACCAAACAAGTCTTCCACATCCCGTGACCCTGATTTTGAGGGAAAAGAAGATAAAGCGCAAAGACTGAGTCAAGCGGAATTTAGTGATCTCATTAGAGACCTTGGCCTGTCAAAGGAGACGGCAGACTTTTTTGGATCTTGACTACAGCAATGGGGTCTTCTCAAAAGTGATGTCACAGTCTCACAGTACAGAAAACGTTACATGGAACTACTTCCATTTTCTGAGAAAAAAATATTGTTGTTTGATGCAATATTTATAGCTTGGTGCAACCTTTGAATTTGAACTATGATCCAACTGAATGGAGGCTATTCATAGACTCCTCCAAGCTTAATTTGAAAAATGTGTTACTTCACAATGGTAACAGTCTTTCTTCTATTCCTGTGGCCATGCAGTGCACATGAAGGAAACATGCAAATTGGACCTAATCAAATATCATGCACACAAATGGAAAATCTGTGGTGATCTAAAAGTCATTGCCATACTCTCAGGAATGCAACTTGGATACATAAAACATTGCTGCTTCTTATAAATGTGGGACAGTAGGGATAGGAAATTGCAGTATATTAAAGCAGACTGGCCTGCAAAATATCTTAATCCAACGAGAAAAATATTACCTAGCCTCTCGTGGACACAAATGATGTTCTTTTTCCATCTCTACAAATCAAGCTGAGTTTGATGAAACATTTTGTCAAAGGTATGAACCAAGAAGGATGGGTATTTAAGTACATAAAGATAAATTTCCAAATTTAAGTGATGCAAAAGATAAGGAAGGTATTCTTCTAGGGCCACAATTCGAGAACTTGTAAAGGATCCTGCATTTGACCAAATTTTGGAAGGGAAAGAAAAGAAAGCTTGGGAAGCCTTCAAAGGAGCTGTTCGTGGATTTTTAGGCAACAAAACAAACGATAACTACACTCAGTTGTTAACAGTGTTCCTGCAAAAATACCATAACCTTGGATTTAACCTGTCCCTTAAAATCCATTTTCTACAGTCCCACCTAAACGTTTTCCCTCCTAGTTGTGGAGCTTTGAGTGATGAGCATGAAGAAAGTTTCTATCAGAACATTTCTGTTATGGAACAAAGATATCAGGGCAATTGGAATGAAACAATGCTTGCGGATCACTGTTGATTTTTGTGTAGGGAATGCTCCGGATCTCCCTTACAAGAGGCAAGCTAAAAGCCACCACATGATTCTCTTCAGACCCTACTATCTGCGAGGTATTCTTCCAACAATTTAGAACTCTTTGAATGTAATTACCATTTAAAAAATTCAAATGCACTTTCAATGTTGTTAGCATGTGTAATTAAAATGTATCTTTTTTCTCTTAATCCATTATAATGAAATATTTCCACCTAGTGTATATCACAGAAACTAGAGATAGGCAAAAGTTTTCATGGTCATATTCATTTTTATAGATCCAAAATTAGTAAGGATTGACTCATGAAGTGTAGGAAACATTCAAAAAGTTGTTTTTTGGTTGACCAGTGTAATTTGTTGAACATATAATTCTTATGCGTTCAGCTTAACTGGAGTAAAGTGTATTTATTTCCCATCTACCACCCAGTTACGTTACCTTTATAAACTCTTTTCCCACGACTGAGAGAGTCAAATTTGTTGAAGAACTGATTGAGACTAGCCGGAGTCAACTACAAGGACCCAAAATAGTACGTAACCATTACATTTTACTGCGCGCTACTTAACCTAACCAATCTCTGGTAGACCATATATAGAGGCACGAGCGCAATACTAATAACTCATTCTTTGTGCTCTATTTCATCATTCTAATTGCAGAAGTAGAGGACAAAGGAGTTGTAACATATCGCACTCATACATTTAATCGCATTTATTTTTCATTTATACAACCATGCCCCTAAGAGGAAAATGGTACAAGAACTTATGCTTCAGTTTAACGTCTGGAAGTTACATTTGGAGTCAGCGCACTCATACCTCTAACACCTTGAATAATTTGAACAGTCTCTCCACAATCGAAATACCAACAATTTTGAATAATGGCTCAAAGAGTATGGGTTGCTGAAAGCCGTGGAAGAAACTATCAGCTAACAGTGGGAAGCAGGCATTTTATGTTGGCTTCACAAGTCACTACGAATGGAATAGATGTAAGCGGAGTCTTATCATTATAGCAAAGAGTGGAAGTTGTCTGTTGGTACCAATTATGTGCTTCCTCCCCTGCACTTCTTGCCAATTCTCTTGTAAGCAGATCGGATCACATGTCTTAATAAATAATTATTGTTTGCTTTAGTCCAGGTGAAGTTGATTTTTGTGCGTGTGCGATATACTAGTTATCCTTGATAGTTATTATAATGGTTATCGTTATAGTCGGTGTATTATTGTTGTGGTTAATCTATAGCGTTCATTGTTTGCATTTTACGAAGAGATAGCATATGTATGCTTAGCGTGGCATTGTTTTTCTCTCGGTTGCGAAAATGTCAGCGCCGAAGAAGTACAGCAGCGGTACTATAATGGGTTACTGCATATTGAATCCTTTAATGTTACATTTTATACTTCCGATCCCCCCCTAAATTACAAGACGCCACAGACAGTAATGTTGTATAAATATACTTCTTTGTACTAATATTTACTATGTGCATTTTTTAAATTTCTTACACGCAGTTCTTGAACAAATGAACGTAGAAAAACTATTTAAAGATACTCCAAATGTATGAAAATCTTAAATGCTGAGTGTGAAGTGAATATTTTAGTTAAATAAAATTTGAATACAACTACTTAAGTTGCTTTTGCTTATAGGATAGGGCGTTTTCGTAGGAAATTCGTCACCGATTCGATGAGATTACTGTACCTACGCCCCACTAAGAGATATCCTCGAGAGAAAAGGAAGAGGTGGGAGGCAAACCGGGGACCCCATTCCTTCTGGAGGGTCGTTATAACCCGCAACCAACCGAAGGTCGAGGGACGGAGAAAGATCCACGGAGAGCATCATTTTCTTTGTCACGCTGTTCCGAAACACCATCTCCGACACTTCCAATCTTGAAACAGACCAAACGGATTGAAAGTTAAGAAATTATTAATGAAACGATATAGAAGACAAGGAAACTCGGAGGATGAGAGAAACCACATCAAGATTCGCCTGACGACCCGGGGAAGGGGTATCGTACCCGGGACCTCTCAAATGCAAGTTGCATACATTACTGCTGGCCACCTTGCTGGTTACTTCTACTTTTCCGAGAAAAGTGGTAGAGCAACCGGCTAAAGACCGAGAGATCCGTGGTTCAAATCCCGGCTAAGGCATTGAAATGTTTAGTCTGACTCAACCTACCACAATAAAACAAATACGTCACTCATTTCTTCGCAACGGAAGAAACTAGCCTAAAATAGATTCAACTCAACTTGAAATGTTTATGACAATATCGCTGCCGTAGTAAAAACAAAGGCAATTGCTTCCATGCTGTTGAACAAACATCACCATATCGCCAACCAATTACTTAAGTGGCAGACGACAAGATGACAAGGCTGACTGACAAAATGCATATCCTTCCCGTAAGTATAAGTTCTGCTCCCTTCATAAAATAAGTCTAACTTTTCCATAAACTCCTCTTAAACTCTCTACATACTACGTACACAACGTATAGAGAAGGTATTGTATTGCACCCAAAAATTCGATACCGAGATTTCACCGGAAATATATGTTTTGAGACTGCCTGCATTAAAACAACAGTTTTAGAAAAATATCCGTGTGTGTGTCAGTGTGTGCGTGGAGGAGGTCAGCATAGCTAAAAATTAAAAGTCCGTTAAATCAAAGATGCGACATGAAAACTTTCAAGAAAATACCCCACACCCAAACTACCCTTTATTTTCTCAAAAAATGGCTCTAACGATTTTGATTAAAATATCCTATATTAAAGATATTTACATCGTAAATGAAATGTATGAATTTTCTGGGAATAGACTCTGAAGAAAACTTTATTCTGGTTGCATTTTGCTGTATTTTGCATAGTTGGTAAACATAAGAGATGGACAAAAACTTACTTAACAAAATATATGGAGCTCGTTAAAACACACTATTTATGTTATATAGGTACATTTTTTTTTGTAGAGTTGACCGTTTTTGAGGCATTCCTTGTTATTGGTATCAGATTTGAAATACTTACAATTTTCTCATACAGGAATTTGTCAACTCCTGTCCATACAAACAAAGGAACTTCAAACACATAGCAAAGAAAGATTTGACTATCCCTTTAGCCTATGGTACTCCCTTGTTTCCCTTCAACTTAAAAGGAAGCAAGTATAAGATCATTTCTTCTAATTTTTTCTTGATTAACGTGAAATAAACAAAAGAATAAAAATTTTAACAATAATTTGTCGCAGAGATATACAGAACGTGAAGTGAATAAAAACATTAGAATTTTTTTTCTATCCAAGTCACATTTACTTATTTGTTGTATGGATAAGGATGCAAAAGTAAGCTCTAATAATCAAATTTTATAAAAGCGGTCGCTATATTATGGTTTGAAATTCTTTGCATGACCTCCAGAAAAAGCAAATAGCGACTTACCACTTTATTTATTTATTTATTTATTTATTTATTTATCCTGGTTGGAGTTAAGACAATACTCTACCAGGCAATACATTAAATTCAATACAGCCGTGATACGATGAATTAAAAAAATACAATTCTATACAACTTAATAAAAACAAATATAAAATGTACAACAAGTATACTGAAATGAAAAGAAAAAAACTGTGAACAAAATTATTTTAAGTAAAATACCAAAGTAGGTTGAAACGCATATTTGTTATATTTATAATTGAAATCCATATTACTTGCCAGCCCATAAACTATTAGTAAAAATAAATTAAAGTGATGGTTTATCATATTATTGCAGCAGCAGATTAGGTTTGATTATAAATGTATATTCCTAATCATCTGCTTGAACAGTATAACGTCCCGACAGTTCCTTACGTCTTCTGGTATACAAGTAGGTAGGGCTAATGAAAGGGTTATAACTATATGATTAGTTCTAGTAAAGATATATGGGAATAAACCTTGAAGTTGTTAAATAAAATAATAGAAAAAATGGAAATAAAAATGAAAGTGGATCCTTTATTAATTTTCTTTCCAATTTGAGAATTCAAATCAATTAAACAAGAATCTCGGACATGGTTATTTTACATAAATAGTGTGTACTTTAACGAGATTTGCACTTTTTTGGGTAATAAGATTGTGTCGTCCTTTACGGTTTAGCAGCTATGTAAAAGTGATTCACAGTGAAGAGAAATTTACGCACTAATCCCAAAAAGTTGCAGATATACATTGTATTTGTCATGGAAACTTAAACACAAGGTATTTTAATCAAATTCGATGGACCGATTTTTTGATAACGAATAACGAATATTTTTCCTACAAACTTTAATTTGCCATAGGTTATTAACGATAGTAATTGTACGAGTGGTGCTTCATCTTACTGATAATTTCGCGATCCCGCAATTGATTATTTTCGTGTCTTTAAACCTCGATCTTCTGCAGCTCTGACGAATATGCATATCGTAATGAGACATGTGATTGCATAATAGCTACTGCAGTCTCTATCTAAAGTTAACAGAAGAATTTGTGTAGTAATAAGTTAAGGTAGAAGACATATACTTATTGTTCTGCCATATTTCATAGAAGCGTTACTAAAAGGTCGCCTGCTAAGGTTCTATATTCAGAGCATCTTGAGTGCTGGGTTTCCCGGTGAATAGCTTCTGGTATAAAATAAAAATGTGTCTTAAGGTATGCAAAGGTAGCGATAAGAGCGGAACACTAGATCGATTTCCTGATCTTGGCGATGCAGAAAGCTTTTGTTTCATCTAAGTCATTGACAGGTTTCAATGAGATAATAACATTATTCATTTAATGAAGGCAAATCAGCTATTTAGGATATTTTAGATCTCAACCCCTCATTTAGGTTCTTTTAAGTGCAAATTTGGTATACATTGTGAAGCGTCATCTTCTTCAGCAGTGGTTCTCACGTTCACCTTAATATATGAGTCATCGCAGTTTAAGACCTTGGATGGGTTAACAACAGATGATGCAGCACGACGTAACAGGAACTTTCGGAACGCAAGACCTCTTGATTCTTCTCGAGTTTCGAGATGCTTCTGGAAGCTTCGGTTTCCACAAGCTCCTATAAAGGCATTTATAAGCTATAAAAGGAGGAATAAATGCTAGCCGTGTTATGTTGTGTTGTGAATTGTACTGAGTTGTGAGTGACTAGAGTGAAGCACGCAGTGGTGCGGGAGCCATGGATGGCGATAACTGTAAACTGTCTACGCGTCGAGTGAATTATTTGCTGCAGTGAATTTAAGATGTTAATTGTGAACAATTTTTGAGTCAATAAAGACATCTGTTACAATATATTTAAATTTGTTATTAAATAGCGAAGAAAAACCAGGTTAAAACCTAAAAATCTAGGCCCTAACCATTAAATGGTCACGGATTAAGTATTTTATGCAGAAGTGGAGTAATTGCTCTGTATCGTTACTGAACTCGGCCTATGCCTCATTTAGGCAACACATTCGAATGTTAAAGATGCCCACACCCCACTAGATACATAAAAAGTATTAGGGCCTCTATCGTCTAGTCTGAATATCAGCAGATATAAATAAATATCTAAGAAAATTATAATGCCTCCTTTGGCTTGCGTTAGAGCAGCTATAGCAATAATGCTAAATACCACAACAATAAACCCAAAAAAAGCAGTTTATTGCCTCAGTGATAAAAGAGTGTGGCCTGATCGATATGTATGGTAGTGACAGCCATGAAAGATGGTTTGACTTTCCATTTCTAGAACATTGCGGTTTATAGCATCTTTATGACCCGCTCAAGCAGACCTGGCAGCTGCAGCTTTGGCGAAGACCACATCTCCAGAGAAATCAAATGAGCACTTTTCTGAGGCACAGTCTTTGTATAAGTAGAGAGAAAAATAACAGAACTGAAGTAATTAACCTGGAACTGAACCTGAAAGGTTACTTCTGCTGCAATAACAAGGCTGCTTTAACTGCTCTCTCATCTCTCCGCAACAAAATTGAAGGAGATTATTTACACTGCATTTAAGGTCACCTGTAGTTGTAAGTCAAGTTTTTACTTTCTCTACATGTACTATGCACACACTGTATAGAGAAGATATTATTTTGCACCCAAAAATTCGATACCGAGATTTCATCAGTAATACACATTTTGGGTCCCTCTGAATCCATTTCTAGAAAAAGGTCTGTAGGTGTGTGATTTTGATTAAAATATCATATATTAAAGATATTTACAACACCTAAAAATATATATCTTCAATTTACTGGGAATAGCGTCTGAAGGCATTTTCATTCTGAATGAATTTTCTGAGTTTTGTATAACTGGTAAACTGTAACATTTACTATAAAAGTGTAGAGCTAATATACATAATTTATGTTATATGCATTTTTTTCTTGAAGGTGACCATTTTTAAGATATTCCTTGTTATTGCTTTCAGTTTTAAAATACTTTTCTCATACGGAAACTTGTCAACACCTGGCCACGCAAAGAATCGGATTTCCATACCATAGCAACCACATTTTTAAGCATTTGACTGCTGGTTTAGCCTGGTATATCCCCTTATTCCCCTTCTACCTATAAGGAACTAAGTAATAAAACCGTTTCTGCTAATGTTTATATCGATTAGCATGGAACAGATAGAAGAATAAGCTTAATAACAATAATTTGTTACAGAGATGCACAGAAAGTCATGTGAATGGAACTGTTTGAGTGCCGACTAAGATTAAGTTTCTCAACACTACTTGAAATAACGAAATGAAATTCTGAAACTTAACACATAAATATTTTCAAAATATTCTCCAAGTAAAAGTATCGATGTAGGTATGTTAAAATTAAAGTTACCTATACATCATCAATAATATATCATTTTCTCTACTACATATTACAATATACATAGTAATAGAGAACGTATTGTATTCCACTCAAAAATTTGTTTCCGATACTGATTTTGAGAACCCCTGAATCCAAGAAAAGTATTTAAAAAAACAAACAAACAAAACAAAATCTTTGTATGAAAGCAGAAATAGACACCAGTGTGTTCTTATAAACACATTTCGAATATAATATTGCCATTAGGTTTTAAAATTATGGAGCATTCTTTAAATATTTGTTTTTAGTTTTAAATATTAGTGATATTAAAAAATACAAGCGCGGGCGCACGCATGTGCAATGCATCTACATATGTGTTATTTTCTGAGTTGTTCCTTTGAATTTCTAATGCACATCTAAGAATTGTCGGCAGTAAATCGCTAAATTGCTAGTATTAGTCGTTGCATTTTTTCTTTCTGTTTCGTCTAATCGTACATTAGCGCCTCTTATAACGTTCTCCGGGAATTACTAGGCATAGGCTTGCTCTAATCTTTGATGTAAAACAGGGATGGCGAACGGCACTAGCAAAGTGTGAACAGATTAAACCCACTCCTCCTTGCCTGTAGTAGCACACCGCAAGACGGAATCGGTTCTCTCTAGCAGTGACGGGCTGTGTGTAGTTTCAGGTTTGGATACATTTTGTTGATGTGAAACCACATATCAAGGATTTTATTACTATACTTGTTCTATTGACATTTATTTCACAACAAACAGGGCGTATTTAATTTTTTCCCAACAAATGTTTTATAAGCATTATGATTGCGAGTATAATTACGTAACATATACTGAAAACGTCATATAAATTAATTTGTTGCTTGGCAGTTCTTCCTACAATCATACACTTTGTTTTGCTCGTTGACATGTTTTGATTTCCAGAAGTTTCTCAAAGCCGTGCTCTATGTTTGAGGTACACAGATGCAATACAGACACCCAGTTCTTATCAGTTTAACGGGCACGTTTGGTTGTTTTTATGTTGTTCAGTTTGGAAAAGAATTGTTCACAAACATACGTCGATTCGAATGTTGCTATGAGACGGTATGCAAACCGACGAAGATTCAAAAACAAAGTTTCTGGCATTGACTTGTCCAACTCCAGACCTAACAGATCGGATATTCGTAGAGGAGTGTTATTTTTGTAAATTTATCAACTCTAATTGTAAGCTACCATTTGTTTCTGATGCCTGCACAGAAAAAGGGTTATTTTAAAGCCTCCATTCATAATCGATTGATTTTAGATCCGCTAATTGCATATGAAATTGTTTGCGAAGATCTATTAGTAATTTGTATTTATTGTTTAGAGTACTGTCATTGTCCACTAATACTGACTGAAGGTGTTCAAAATGACGAAAATCCCCGTGTTGCATTTGACAACTCGACAGTGTAAGTTTGGCAATGAACACTTTCACATTATCTAATAGGTTAACAATCAAGTTTTCCTTTCCTTGTAAACTGAGGTTCAGGTCATTCAAATGTGAAGTAAAGTTTACCAGAAACGCTATATCACATATCCATTCATAATTAGATACTTCTGGAATTTCTAATTGTTGTTTTCATAAATTCCTCAATTTTTTACGCAAGTCGAAAAAGCGCTTAAGCATATTACCTCGGCTAGGCCATCTTACATAATTATAGTAAGTCAAGTCAGGATACTCAGAACCTAACTTGAAGGAAGGCTTGGAATTGCCTATGACGAAGTCCTCTTGAACGGATCACATTAATTGTACGGACAACTACTGACATTAGCTTTTCAATGGTGACAGATTACGCACATAATGCCTCGTGATGAATAAAGCAATGGATTGCTAAAACATCACCTGGAGGTAGATCCTTCTGTCTACCTACAAATCCATTTTCCCCGCCCTACCGTAGAGGGCGCTCCATCTGTTGCAACAGAGACCAACATTTCCAGAGGAAGCTCAAATTTGTTAATAATGTTTAGACATTCTTCAAAAATAGTTTCTTCGCTCGTGCGATCTTTTTAAGATGCCATGTCCAGGAAGTCTTTAAAGACATTAAACGCAGAATTAATTCCCGCAATGAAAACGGCTGGTTGAGCTGTGTCTTTCCGTTCTGTAGTTTCGTCCAGAGCTAATGAATAAAAGTTTAAATCTCTAGGCTATTGGCCATTTCTATTATTCTTTCTGCCACAGTTTGCTGAGATAAACTAATAGCAATGAAGGAATTTATCATTGAAGAACAGAGTTCTTCTGCAGCTGTTAGTAGACATTTCTTCACAAATTCACCTTCTGCAAAAGGTTTCATTGACCCAGCAATGTCCCTAGCAATTTTGTAGCTAGCGCGCACCGTCCCGGCGATATTTACAACAGAGGACCTTGCATCATCTTGGCTACATTTTACTTTGGATTTCAGTTCTCGAGAGCTTTTTGTCTATCTCTCTCAGATAATTTTTCATCTCGATATAAATGTTTATACTTGGACACAAAGTGTCCTCTGATATTTAAGTGTGTAATAAGCTGCAATTCTTGTGTACATATTATAGGCAGAGAGCCTTGTTGTCTTGTAAAATGAAAAAAATACCCATTTTTCCATTCGTTGTTGAAGATTCATTTTGGAATATTGGTTGAAGTGGAAGGTGAAGCCCTCATTGCTCGTTTTGAGAACTACACCAGTATGTGCTATGTCTACACGTACTGAACCGCGCTATGCTTTGATAATCACGAAGAGAGGGGAAGTAGGGGAAAAGCTATCACACCCACCGAGCACCGTTCGCCATGCCTGGTCTATAAATTAAATGCAAAAGCACTGTTGCATTTAAAGTTTCCTACTCTTTCATTTTATTAGTACAACACATTATAAAGTGTAACAGTTATTCACAAAATTACACAGTAGATCGGCGATACTGCAAGAATAAACAGGTATTTGAAGAGTTTTATTATAACAATATTTTCTTGGCACCCCAGTAGCATACCTCAGCGGCCGCCACTGGAAAATTATATCATACTTTTAAAGGGACACTTAACCTGATCACGTTATGACTGAAACCACTGTTGGGGATTTGGAAGGAAATAGACTTAATGTTAGTCTCGTATTCCTGCTATAAGTTTTCAGCAGGTATGAATAGTTTTTGCAGATGCGGAACTAACGGTGCCAAGCCACAGAACTGTTAGTTTTAAGGTTGATGTGTTCATAAGGTTCCGTGTTCGCTCCGTTGGTTTTCACTGCCTGTCGTCGTCTGGGAACACCATTCCCGGCCATAACGCGATGCACCATGTAATGACATGCAGAGCTGGACGACGGCCAACGCTGTGATCCAGGTCATGTGCAGCGATTCTGTGGTTCTAAGAGCTTGTCACCCAGCTTCTTAGAGCATCAGTTTTAAGACCATGAGGTTTTAAAACCCCTTATTAATTGTCCAGTTTAAGTCATGTTTTCATGGAATCGTCAAAATCAATGCGTATTAAATTTGAAGTCATTTTAATGTAAAGTTGTGAATAAAACAAGAGTAAAAAGAACGAGAGACAAAAAGAAAAATCAAGTAGATTAAAATTGAATCCAATAGAGCGGAATTTCTCGGAAACGGTTAACTCTACAAACATAATGTATATGACAAAAATTGTGTGTTTCCATGAGATCCACATGTTTTGTGTGGTACGTTTTGTCCAGTTATACAAAAGTCATCCAGAATAAAGAGGTTTTCAGAAAATTCAAGGTATACATTTCGTTTTTCATAAAAGTCTAAAACATATGGTATTTTAATCAAAATCGTTAGGGCAATTCTTCCGAAAATAAAAAAAATCGGAAATGTTGCATGTAAGGGATAGTTGGAATGCGAGGATATTCCTGAAAGTCATTGTGTCGCATCCCTGAAAGATACTGAATATAAATTCCAAGTTTGATATTTAATGGGCTTTTCGTTTTTTAGTTATGCTGTCCACACACACACACACACGCACTCTCTCTCTCTCTCTCTCTCTCTCTCGCACTAACACATACACAGGCCTTTTTATTAAAATGCTATTTTTTTATTCAGTGGACTCTAAAACACGCATTTCAGATGAAATCTCGGTATCAATTTTTTTTGGGTGGAATGTAATACCTTCTCTATCTACTATGTTCATTGTGCATACGTGCTATAGAAAGTAATAATAGTGGTAAAGTGTGTGAGTGTAACGCATAAGAATTTTAACTTTCTCTAGCATATATGTATAATGTACATTGTAGATAGAGAAGTTATTGTTTTGTACTAAAAAATCCAATACCGAGGTTTCACCGGAAATACATGATTTCACTTTTCCTAAATTTTTAGAAAAATGTCCATGTGTGTGTGTGTGTGTGTGTGTGTGTGTGTGTGTGTCTGTGGGCAGCATACTAAAAAACGGTAAGTCGGTTAAATACTGAACTTGGTATTTAATTTTAGTATTTTCTAAGGATACGGCACGTAAGATTTACAAGAGCATCCACCTGCTCCAACTCTCTTAACTTGGAAACATTTTCGAACATTTTGAATTTCTCAAAAAATGGCTCTGAACGATCTTAATTAAAATGCTATATTTTTAAGATATGTTCATGGAAACAAAATATATATTGACTTTTTTGGGATTATCCTCTGTAAATCTCATTCATTCTGGATGCTTTGTGTATAGCTGCTAAACCGCAAAAGATAGTAAAAAGCCTAAACAAAAAATGTGGATCACATTAAAACACACAATTTATGTCATAGAAATGTTTTTTTCGTAGAGTTAACCGTTTTCAACATATGCCTTATTATATGTTTCAGTTTAAAACTACTCAAGCTTTTTTCGAGCAGGAAGTCACCTTTCGTTTCATCCCTTTTGTTTTACTCCTGGAAATGATACAGGAAATAATTTCAATTCTTTTACATAGCGATGGATTTTAAAATATTTGACTAATATATTCCCTTATTACCCTTCTACTTGAAGGGAAACAAATAATAAGAATCTCTGCTAATGCTTATCTCGATTAACGTGACGTAAATAAAATAATAAACTTTTGTAAGGAAAGTTTGTTTTTGGAACAACTAGAGAAAGCCACTTGAATGGATCACATCAGGTATAAAATCTTCAACAGTAAAGTACAAGTGTTTACAGCTGTATTGCATTGTAAATGTATTAAATTGTTGCAATAAAAGTTGTGCTTTTTAACAAAAAGCAAAATCCATGCAACCGCATCAAAAGAACCCGTCATCATCCAAGAGGCCATCACACCGTTTATTCTACTTGGACCCTCCCCGTCCTTTACATTTGACACATTTCACTGCAGTTGTTGGGATTGGAACTCGCAGATTGAAGTTTGAACCAATACCTATTAACAGACAGTTCAATTGTAATGTAAATGACCATGTAGGACTTTTCAAAATCTGATCTGTGACATTCACATTTCTTTCTCTGCTCATTATTAAAGCGTATTTATTTTAAGAGGAATTCCGCTGGAAATTCCTTCTTTTCTCTCTCTCTAATTTACATCATGTTTAGAACCGTCAAAGCTAATGCATACTAAATTTGAAGTCATTTTAATGTAAAGTTTTAATTATTTCTTAATTACGTGAAGTATTATTTAATACATACCTATAAGGATATATAACCAAAGTGTATCTTGGGTATCATACATACAAAGAAATTTCAGGCTGTGGCGCATTTGGTTTTTGTTTAACCCCTTGTTATCTGGCGCACCATATTTCAGACAAAGGTGTTTGCTTTGAGGCTTTAACTTTTTACTTTCTCTAGCATGATAGATACAAGGTACATGATAGATAAAGAAAATATTATATTTCATCCAAAGATCCGATACCGAGATTTCATCAGAAATACATGTTTAGGACCTCCTGAATAAAAAAAGAGCATTTTTGAGTGAGTGAGTGAGTAAGTGTGTTTCGGTGTGAGTGTGTGTGTGTGTGTGTGTGTGTGTGTGGACAGTATAGGTATCTAAAAAACGAAAAGTCGGTAAAATAACAAACTTTGTTTTTAAATTCACTATCCTCCAAGGATGTGTCACGAAGATTTTTAGGAAATCCCACCACCTCCTACTACTCTTTACACAGAACATTTTTCGAAAATTTAAATTCTTTTAAAATAATTTTTCATAAAATTTTGATTAAAATACCACATGTTTCACATATTTTTATGACAAACGAAATTTATATCTTTAATTTTCTAGGAATGGCCTCTGAAGCTCTTCAGTCTGAACGACTTTTGTATAACTGGTATACAGTAAGAGATAGACAAAATTTACAATTCAAATATGGATCTCGTTAAAACACACAATATATGTCATATACATTTTTAAGCAAAGTTAAGATTTCCGAGATCTTGTTTATTAATGTGTTCAATTGTAAACTAATTACTTTTCTCAAACGGAAGTCATCTTATACTTCATATCTTTTTGTTTTATTCCTGGCATGCAAAGAAAACCGAATATCAATTGTTTCACATATCGAGCAAGTTTTAAAGATTTGACTATCTCTGTAGGCTAGTGTATTCCTTTATTTTCCCTTTACTCATAAGAAAGGTAGTGATAATACCAATTCTTAATGTTTATCTCGTTTAGCATGATGTGGATGAAAAAATAATCTTTTGCAAGAATAATACGTTGTGAAACAGCAAGAGAGAATTCTTGTGAATGGAGCGCATCCGATCTTTTATTTTTAAAATAACCCATCTTGATCTCCTTATCCATCTATATAAGCTTTCTTTTCTCTTTTGTTGTATTTGTTTTTCTAGGTTTTTGAACCAATAATGGAATAATAATAATAACAATAATGGTAATAATGAATATTAATGATCATCTAAACTTCATATCTTTTTCTCATCATAAAACTGTTTATTGGAAATCAGGCTGCATGGCTGTCGGTAGAATAGTATTTATAATTGGAAAGGTAAAGTCAGACTGAAAACTTGAATGTCATAGCGGGGATTTGAACCATGGACCTTCCGCTTACCGTCCGTTTGCTTCAGCCTACTGAGCTAACAGCATTACATTCCCTAGCACTCGCTTTTTCCCGGTAAACCACAAGGAGATTTCAAATTCATTTAGAGATATAATATGTAGTGCAATGGTGACTTTCAACGTGTAAGTCTTGAGTCTCAGACTTCATAATTTAACCAAATATCAGGTTAGTCAATGATAATTGTTGTTTCCATATACGCCGTATGCAAGACATGAGTTGGGAAACCGGAAGATCCGTGGTTCAAATTTCGGCAATGGTACTTAGGTTTTCCATAATCAACTCTTATTCTACACATGACATGTGAAAAAAGAATTAATAATCAATATTTGTAATATTTAGTTAACTTACAGCCTGTTAACTATCGTTACTTTAATTGGAATGTAATAAACTCTCTTTGTTGCTTGCTTTACTGTATTAAAGAAAAAGAGAAACTCTAAAAATGATGAAATAGGTTTTCTAAAGAAACCTTCCTTTCCAAACCTGGCATTTAGTTGTGAGGAATGAAAGGTATTAGTATATACATACTAGACATTTTATTCACAGGATTCAGTATGAATATCCGATCATTTAACTGCAAACTTACCTATAATATTATTTCCGCAAAGGATTTGCAAAGAAATTTCCAAGATTTCCATAGAACGTGGAATTTTCAGCCTAGAGATAATGTAAACTTAGAATTTAGTATTAATATCCGGGCATGGAACCGCAGACTTTCCTATGGAATATAAAGTTAATTCTATAAAAGATTTGGAAAGAAATCTTCATAGTTTATACGAAGAGTAGAACGTTCGGCCTAGATATAATGTATAACTTTAGATTTTATATCGAAATAAACTCTTGGAGGTACTCTCCAAACATATTCTGCCAGAAAAACAAACAGTTTGTAGATTACAGCTAGAGTCCAGAATAAACTGCGCAGTTTTCCTCGTTGCTTTGCTGACATGCATACATCTCAGGCCTCCACTCAGTAACTTATGTAATAGGCGCCAGACAACAAATCTACTTGTCAGCTGATACGTAATTATTATCGCTGTATGAAAATAAAATCATAACATCACACACGTGAGCGTCTAGAGCTCTCAAGAAGGAGGTGAACAACGCAAATTATACGTTGCAACTTTTTTGTACTTATTACGTAAGTATGATTCAAGAACGAAACGGCTGAAGAAAGCTAATGGAAAAGCTACTGCTTATGTCTTTGTGCTAAGCGCGAATTTTACACAAGGTGAATTCAAGGTCATAATGAATTGTATTTCTATTTCTGTCTTCATGAACGTCCGACTTTAAAAGTAATATTCTACTGCGTGTCACTTATGTACATAAAGAAACTAAAATAAAAGATAAAGTCTGTTTAAAATTAAATTTAACAAGCGACTCCAAGATTTTCAAGAAAATCTCCCCGTCCGAAATTATTGTTTTGCATTTGTTTGTTTTGTTTGTTTTTTATCAAAAATGCTCAAAAATTTTTGATAAAAGTATCATATCTGCATCTCAAATAAAATGCATGGCTTGAGTTTTCTGTGAAGTGCTCTTCATTCCAACTGAGGGAGATTACTCCGCGATAACGCGAGAGACTTGCATTCGGGAGGTCCTGGGTTCGATTCCTGTCGGAAATCACGTCGATTCTCTACTGACCATGGCATTTTTCAAATTTCCACGAATAGACAGGTAAGTGCTGGGTGGTTATTTTTTACCATAAATTTCCTATGCTTCCTTTACTATTATCTGTTTCAGGGTTAAAGGACCAGGCGACTAGTTCGGTCTGCTGCGGCTGGAGGTGGCTGTTATCACTCCCTCGCAAGGATCATATCAGCAGCACAAAGGGCCACGCTAGCTTAATTAAGGTGCTCTGCCACGCTGGTGGAGACCTCTTCGTAGTATGTTGTTGCTTTACGAGCCTTTACCTTCTGGCCCCTCAGAAATATCTCTTTCTACTCTACTTCATTCTGAAGGTTTTTTGTATAAGTGGTAAACCGAAAGAATAAAAAAATCGTAATATTAATATCGAAGTTCAGCTGCTTACTAGCTGTTCCAATGGTAGGATGTCAATTCTTTTTCTCAGCGTTTGCATGGGTGGGACGAGAACGAACAACATCAATTAAATTTGTTGAGCATAATTAATGGAGGCAATTGTTCTGTTAGAAAGAGCTGAGGATTAGTTTCAGGAGAAGCTAATTATTCATCTTAAAAACAAACACAAGGGATTATAACGGTGTCGTAAATCTGCCTACTTCCAGAATATTAAGAACTTCATGTTGTAGACAATTTTGTTTCCCTAATAAAGTTACGAATTTAAGTACTGTGAATGGCTAAACTGATATCGTCGAATCCCTTTACAATCACCGCTACTAAGCGGGCGAAGAGTTACGAAGGGAAATTTGAAAAGTGAGAAGCTGTGTGTTTTGAAGCGCAGGAAGCGCTAAAACAACTAAATTTTCGAAATGCATGCCCTTATATTAACTAAGTCCCACCTACATCAAACTATCTGCCAATGCTACAATTTGTATTAACATTCTGAGATGCTTCTGAATCCCAAATAATATTACACTTTATTAATTTTTAGAAATGCCTTAGGTGCACGTCCCTTAGGTTTATGTACACATTAATTTAATAAACTGAACGTTTCCTTGTTTAATGAGATTCGCGGAGCTTGGTTGTCCTCATTTGGAACTAATAGAGTTCTGCAAGACAACTTGTTATAAATTAAGCATTTTTACATTATTTGTTGATTTTAATATATGAAATGATGTATTACAATTATTTTCCATTATTTCCTAATAAAACAATTACTAATTAAATACGACCATAATTATGGTATTTCTACACTAAATATTTGTAGAATTTCCAAATAGTTTTACATTTTTAAGGCTTAAGTCACTATTTGTTTATAGTTTCTGTATGACGCACTTCGTAGGTATAGAAGGTATTGCAATCCATCCAATAATTTGATATGAAGTTTCACTGAAAATGCACGTTTTGAGCGCCTTGAATTAAAAAAAATTAGAAATAGGGGTGTGTGTTGAAATTTGTAAGAATAGCCTCTGAAGTCCTCATCATTCTGGATTAATTTTGCATAATCAGTAAATCATAAGAGATAAACAAAATATTAATACATAAAAATGTTGGCCTGTTAAAACCCAATTTATGCAAATACACTGTTTATTGAGCTAACCATTCCCAAGATATTCCTTATTTTGTGTTTAGATTTTCCAAGGATTGCACTTTTCTCAAATGGGAATCGACAAGACCAGTTCTTTATAGTTTATTTGTTATTTATATGTTTTAAGTTTAACGACGTCCTTTAATCTGATAAGCCATATCGGACAGTGACTGAAATGGGTGAAATCACATTCAAATGAGCCTGGCATCCATAGAACTTAAGAGTTACTCGACATTTGCTTTTTTATAATAAGGAAACCCCCGGACAGATAAAACTCACCCTAACCAACCTTTGAATGTGAGGCAGACACGCTACCTCCACACTACATAGGTGTGCTTAAAATATTTTATTATCGTTTTAGCGTAGCGTGTTCCCTTATTTCCCTTGCATCTACAAGGAAATATGCAGTAAAACTATTTCTGCTAAGGTTTAACTCTGTTAGCACGAGGTAGTTAGAAGAGTAGGCATTTGTAAAATTACTTTGCTACAGAATAGATTGAGAAAGCCAAGTGAATGCAACTCATCAGAAAACTTTTCCATGGAACTCCAATGCCATCACATAGCGACAGACATCTCAAAACTCTGACCACCTCTTTAGCCTACTGTCTGCAACGAAATACGTAAATGTAGAGAAAGTTATTCATGAGTAATAAGGTGTATTAGTTTTTAAAGAATAACTTATAAAAGAGTAGGTTGAGAAAGTGATGTGATCGCAATACATAGATACTTTTGTTAAGCGAATTTTTCAGATGTTAGATTCAAGGTCTTGATATACTGAATTTTGCTCTTGTCTTTATAACATTGTATTTTTTATTTATTGTATTTATTTAATTTTTGCTCTGTTCCATTTATACCCTGCAATGATCTTATCGGCGGTCTTTTTACCGTTGAAATATATTGCCTATCAGCAGTGATATTAACTTCTGCACAGTTTTTATTATATATTATTTCCTTGGATTTATGCAGATTCACACTCTCATTCATATTTCGTCACTCATGGGAGAAAGGGAGTTTGGGAAAGGTTCTCACCCACAGGCGAGATTCACACTTTGACCTTTCGGACATTAGTTAACAGCTTCATTTAAAATAGTTACATTGCAATCATTTAAAAACTATTTACCTTTCAGTTCTTAAATTTCAAACGAAAGTCCTCCCCCCCCCTCTCTCCCTCTCTCTAGTCCAAGCATTGGCTCCATGGTGCCATGCACTGAAAGGGGCCCTTGTCTTATTCCATCACCCATCTCTCCCCTTCCCGGACCGTTCTCCTCACTTGTGCTTTGGACACATTTCGTTCAGTGACGTTCTTGAAGCCAGTTTCAGAAATAGTAGCATAGAGAGTTACGATTAAGTTGTTCCATTTTAAGCCAAATATATCCTTTATAGTAAATGATTAAAAAAAAAAAAATTCCAAGAAACTACAACAGCAAAAAATGAAAACTTGTGGTGTTAGCCTACAGAAGTATATATCCGTTCTATTTAATGTGTTTTAAACTTTAAGCAATGGATACCTAGTTACTCTATTTATTGATTTAAAACAAACAAGTTTGTGTTGGATACATATCTTTAAAATATGTTTTAAAGTTGAATGACAATGGAGATTTGTCACTTTATTATTATTATTATTATTATTATTATTATTAAAGAGAAATATTTATGTTGATCACAAGGCAGTATAAGAGTCTGTTATGTGCATAAGATAACGCAGTACTTATAAAATTGAATATTACAACATGCTTAAGCATGATAACTATTGTATGAAACTTATTCTTATATTTATATAAGAATAATTTTCATACTATATATATATATATATATATATATTTGTGTACAAACAATTTTAAGTACCAGTGGGGAAATTATTACTGAGGCGTAGGTGACAAATCCACCATGCACCTGGACTTAGCCAAACAAATACGCCACTCTCTCCTCTCCTCTCCCCTCCTCTTGATAACAGTAGGCACACATTCCCTCCCTACTTTTTGGCCGTCCCCATTCCTGCTCTAGTCGTATTGCTTCTCACACTAATTTTTTTTAACCTTTTTTTAATATAGCTTAACGTCCTCTAACTGGTTGGTTATATCGGAATATGAATGGCATTGGTGAAATAATGCTCAAATGATCTCGGGGTTCGTGGAGGTTAAAGTACTGGACATTCCTCTGCTCAGGATAAGGGAAAACCCCGAAAATACATACCTTATCCGGGTAATCACCCTAGCAAGATTCAAACTCGCGACCTGTTGAATGGGAGGCAGACAGGCTACCACCACACTACCCAGCGGGCTTTCTTGCATTATTGACCTACACTTCTAAAACACATTATCCTGGGCAGTAGAGGGTACTGATTTTTACTTACCCTACATAGTACATAGGTAGAGAAGGTATTGCACTCCACCTAAAACATTCGATACCGAGATTTCACAGGAAATACCGTTTTTGGAGGCCCTATATCCAATTAAAAAGTTTTAGAAAAAAGGTCCATGTGTGTCCATGTGAACACGATATTTCAAAACCGAAAAGTTGGTAAAACACCAACATTTGGCAAAAGGTCATAAAACGGGGGCGATTATATTGAAGGTGTATAACTAGAAGTACATAGGTCAATAAATTCATTTCAGAGAAAAAAAATCGCATTACTTTTTATCCAGCCCTTGTATATGGACAAGTCCAATATTGTGAATGTAAATGCATGATCTACTTAGTAATTTTTGTACGATGTAATATTAATTGGATAGATAGAGTCAGACTGAAGAATTCAATGCAGTAGCCGGGATTGAATTTTTCAGTCTGCCTCTACCTATCCAACTCCTGTCCTCCACGCCGCTTGTGTGAGAAAACAAATTAACACTAATGTAATTGCTTTTGCACACAAGCGGCGTGTAGGACAGGAGATTGATTACCGGGAAATATTTGAGTCACTTGAGGAATTTAATGCCGTGTCGGCATGTTAACATGGTAACTCAGACCGGGACAACCGTGGTTAAAATCTCGGCTATGATATTGAATCTCTATCTATCCAGTTGTACGAATTGTTCACATGGATTGTCTAGTAACTGTTCTTACTCTGTAATATGAGTTTATTAAGTTTGAAGGTAAATGAATCACTTTATATCCTCTCTCTGCTAATTCAATAATTAGTCCTGGCCGTGAACTTGGAGCCCTGGGTGACAAATCTGATATTTCCGACTAGTGGGTGCGACAGCGTGTTATGTAGGGCGTCAATCAGAAAGCGCCAGTTCACTGTGAAATTATGTTAAGCAGGAACATCTCCGGAAACTCCACCCATTACAAAGGCTATTAGACTTTCATAAACGATCGTGTTCATTTTCTCTTTCATACGAGACTTACTTTTGTCCCACGACATCGGTTAATTTTCGAGTAATAATACCAGCACTGTAGTAACATTTTTGTTTTATGACAGAAACCTTTGATTTAGTTACTTTTCAGTAAATTTTGTGTGTACACGTTCTCTTGAGTGGAGGAAATTAACATGGGGGTGTACAATACTGAAGTGCTTTGAAGTATGAATTAGGTATTTACAGGCTCTTAAACTATACTTAAAGAATTATGATAATCATCATAATTTGCATGGATTGGGCTGGTCATCCTGTCCCTTCGATCTATCAGTAGAGACCATTTCTTGCATAGCATCATTCTTGTTTCTTTTGGTTTACATACATATACCTTCTTAAGTGTACGTTTACCATTTATACTGTATAAATATCACGCCCAATTTTTCTGATGCTTAAGTTGCTTATCTTCTATACCTTGAATTTTCAGTTCGTGGTTGATGTCTGTATTATTTACTCTATCCATTAGCATAATCCCTTTTACGTATCTTAACAGTTTATTTTTGAGTATTCTCTCATTTTCTTATTTCCAATTAATGTCTCATCACCTTAGACGAGGGTAGGTGCTCAAACTTATATTTTGATTTCATTTCTAACTTTCCTTCCTAATGTTCTGTGTATTGTTTCACACAAAGCTTGGAATTTTGGTACTCATCTGGATGCCTTTATCTTTCCTTTAGATGATATCGCATCCCAGATAACTGCTATGTGACACTTGTTCAGGTGATTTATTGTTTAATGCCATTTGAATCTTACTAGGAATTGCCCTCTGAATGCCATAACTTCAGTTTGCTGTTTAATATTTGACAATCATAACCTTCACTTGTTATTTTGCGGGGGTTGATCGATTTGACTTCTAGTTATCTAGATTTTTATATTATATATTGGTATAAAGTATAGTTATATATTTACTGCACCTAGTTGTTTTCTTTAGGTCAAGCAAGCATCCGTTAGCCAGGGCGTAACAGGTAACAGGACATTATTTTCTTAGTCAATACATATGGATTTTAGTTTGAATATTTATTTCAAACCGTTGTCAAAGAATATTATTAACCATAATACATTTTACGTGTATTAGAAGATCCTAGTTGAATCTGTACTATCTAGTGGCTTACGCGATCGCTTAAAGGTGAAGCTTGTAATTTCGGGTATCACGTGAATTACACAAATAATATCTGTTGTTATACTTGAATAAAATACCGAAAGAACTGGTAACGAAGTAGTTTCAAGAACGACTGCAGAACGATTGTGAAGAAGTAGCTTGTGTCGCATTTCCTTAAAATATATAATTAACACCCTTCTTCTGGCGAAGCAGTAAAAGTAAGCTCTGATTGGCTTATATTAGCGCGTTTGGTGGCGTGTATCATCTCCTTTAGGGACTAACACCAAAGTAATATTCACGTTTCAATGAGACTGTCACCCCCCTCTCCCCGCTGAATGCTTTCTGCATTTTTAGCTCAAGGACTTTCTTTTGTAACTTTCCCACCCCTCTGCGTAACTATTTTCCGAAAGACCTCTATAGTTTCAGCACATTTTAAATGCAACAAGGTTTTTGTCTATCTCTTACGGCTTACTAATTATGCAAAAGTCATCCAGAATGAAGAGGTTTCCAGATGATATTCCCAGAAAATTCAATATATATATATATGTGTGTGTGTGTGTGTGTGTGTGTGTGTGTTATGTCATGTAAATATCCTTAATACACGGTGTTTTAATCAAAATTTCGGTATCAAATTTTAGGGTGGACTGCAATACCTTCTCTACCTATACTATGTACTAAGTGAAGAAAGTAAACATAATCTTTGCAAATAAGCTAATAGAGCAGATTAAGGTTTTCGGTACCTAAGGTATAAAATAACACACAAAGGATAGTGTAACAAAAATGGTTTCTAGGTCTAGTGATCAGTGAACTGACTACTCACCCGGACTTCCCGCGTTGTATTCCCGGCTGGGGGAAGTAATTGTTCTTTAATAAGAATTATTCCCCATCCCCCACAGATTCTAAAACTATGAATGTGACTGAACGTACGTGTGTTTAATGATATAAACGGTTAATCTAATGGCAATAGCCTATAGTTAAACTCTCTATCTTGGCTTGCAGAACTTCCTTTTATAGCTTTCTCTCACATGCCCACTGAGCCGGGGTTTCAAAGCCTTGAGGTAGTGCCGCCACTCTTCACGTGCTTATTTCGTGAACACCTGTGACAATAGCAGTGGAACTATGAAAGGAACTGACCATGCAGGTGAAACAGATGCTATAGATTGAATGCAAACCGCTCACACATGTGCGGAGATTAAGGGTCGCCAAGGCACAATAACAATAATAATCTGGAAGTAAAACAGATATACATACTTCTGTGGCACATTAGTAACGCACTGAAAAGTAAAACTAGGAACATCAAATAAAATTATTTTACCCACCTTGATATAAGGGAATTGAGCATTAATCTAAGATCGGATGAAAAAATAAAGTCAACAGAAATGGAATTTCTTAGAACTATAGCCAGCTACATATGGATAGGCCAAATTAGAAATAAATATTTAGGAGAGAATTAAAAGAGAATGAACTTTCACATACCGAAACTGACGATGTCATGCGACTTACCAATAACAACTGCTATCAAGAGGTGAGGGAGACAGTCACTTGAGGGGAGCAATTGGACTTCAGCTGAAGATGAGGAGGCCACGTTCCTTGAAACATGTTCTGTTTTAAAATAATGTAAGTCGAACTGACCTGTTTTAAAGCTTTAATAGAGTTTGTGATGAAGCTCCACTGTTTTAAATACTTCTATTTCATTAAAGTTACGGGCTTAAAAGTTTTAAGTATAAATAACATTATTGAACAGTATACAGAAAAATAAGAAGTCATATATAAAGACATGGCATCTGTGAAAATACAAAGTGTGCAATATATTTCATTGAAATTTATCTCAATTATTATATACAATTGCTGTGCATAAAAATTCTAACTTACGTGGCAATTTAAATAATATTTTTACTGTCCAAATTCATTGTTGTAATAAAAATGAAACATGATATACTTTTTTAAAAATATTCACATTAAAAATTCAAGTTTTGCAGAAAATTAGTTTACAAATAGATCTATAGTACTATATTTTTATATCAATCCTAATCTTTATAGAAACATTATTACTTTTCGTATTCTTCAAATCTATTCTTTTTCATATTTAATAATTTATTTCTCAAAGTTGAAGCATTATTTGGAAAAAGTATATGACCATTTTCTCTATGTATTTTTGAGGAGTAGTATAACATTTTGAAATAAATTAGCAAAAACTGCACCTTTGGAGCTTTTAAGTGGAAATATGTTTATAAAAGTTTGAAGAAAGCAAGGTTTACAGTTGGGCGTACTTATTAACAACCATGCGTCTATCTATTTCTAACTACAGATATTGGTAAATAGGGCGCGCTAAGTGGGAAAAACTATATATTTTCTTACATTCTAACATTCATGTTATTTTATTCTTTTTTTTAATTTGTCAGAGTTTTGGTCAAATTTCACAATTTCAGCACCTTAATCCAAGGGAAGAATAACCAGGACAATTATTTTCTTTAGCACGTATGCACAATGCACATAGTAGTAAAGAAGGCATTTTATTACACCCATAAATTTGATACAGAGATTTAAACGGAAGTACGTGTTTTGAGGACTGTTGAATACAAAAAGCATTTATAGTAAAATATCCGTGTGTGCGTGTGCTAATGATAACTTAATAATCTGATGTGTTCCATTCACATGACTTTCTCTACATCTCTGCAACAAATTATTGTTAAAAAGCTTAGGCTTCTATTTACTTCATGCTAGTGGAAAAAAAAATAGCAGAAATTGTCTTATTACTTGCTTCCTTGTAAGTAGAAATGAAATAAGAGTGTACCATGGGTTAAAATGATAGTAAAAAACTGGTTGCTATGTGACTGAAGTTCCTTTGTTTGTAAGAACAGGAGTTGACAAATTTCTGTATGAGAAAAATATGTGTTTCGAAGCTGAAACCAAAAACATGGAAAGTCTCAAAAACGATGAACTTCACGAAAAAAATGTATATAACATATATTGTGTGTTTTAACGTGCTCTACATTTTTTGTGGAGAACTTTTTGTCCATCTCTTACGGTTTAGCAGTTATTCAAAATTCCGTAGAATTCATCCAGAATAAAGTAGTCTTCAGACCCTATTTCCAGAAAATCCAAGATATACATTATATTTGTCAGGTAAATATCCTTAATATACTATATTTTAATCAAAATGTTAGAGCCATTTTTGAAAAAACTAAAATTTTCGAAAAATGTTCCATGTAAAAGGTAGTTTGGAGTGGGGGCATTTTTTCTCAAAGTCTTCGAGTCGCATCCCTGGAAGATACTAAACTTAAATACCAAGTTTGGTATTTTACCGAATTTTCGTTTTTGAGTTACCGTGTTCACAGACACCCGAACACACTGACACAGGGACACACGGACATACGAAACCACACACACTCGCACGTACCTTTTTCTGAAAATACTTATTTTGGATACAGGGGACCCTAAAACATATATTTCCGGTGAAATCTCGGTATCCATTTTTTTGGTGGAGTGCAATACCTTCTCCTTACACTACATAGTACGTGTAGAGAAAGTAAAAACAAAAAGTCTGTAAAATACCAAACTTGGTATTTAAGTTTAGTATATTCCAAGAATGCAACTCGATTTTGAGGAAAATCCTCTCCACCCTCAATTACTCTTTACTTGGGAAAAATTTTAAAAATTAAGTTTGCTAAAAATGGCTTTATTTTGGTTAAAATACTATATATTAAGTATATTTTCATTGCAAATGAAATGTATATCTTGAATTATCTGTAACTAGTCTCGGAAGACCTCTTCATTCTGGATGACTGTTTCATAATTGGTTAACCGTAAAAGACAATGAATATGTCGTTAAAACGCAGAATTTATGTCATATACATTTTTTTCGTGGAGTTCACCATTTTCAGGATACCTCATTATTGGTTTCAGTTTTAAAATGCTTAAAATTTTTCTGATGCATGGATTTTTAACTGCTGGCTATACAAAGAAACGCATTTCAAACACATAGCAAAAGCTTTTAAAACATCTGACTAACACTTTACTCTAGTGCATTCCCTTATTTCGCTTCTATTTATAAGGATGTATTAATACGGTCATTTCTGCTATCTTCTGTTTATCTTGATTAGCAGGGAGTAGAGAGAAGTATTAACCTTTGTAAGAATGGCTAGAGAAAGTCATGTGAATGGAACACATCAGATATTTTTTTTAAACTATGCTCCAAAAGGGAGAAGATTTGTGAGAAGATCATTAAATTATTTCTAGTAGCCTAAACAAACTGAAAATATGATCCTTGCAGTTGCTTATGATGTAGCTGCTGATGAAATGTTTAATAATCATTTAAAGGAAACTGATATGCCCCATTTACATGACTTTCTCTGTAACAATTATTTTTTAAAAGGTTATTCTCATATTTACTTCGTGCTAATTGAGATAAAATGGTCTTAGTTCATACATCTTGTAAGCAGAAGGCAAAAAAGTAATATATAGGCTAAAACCATAGTCAAATCTTTTAAAAACTGGTGACTGTGTGATTGAAAATCGTTTCTCCGTATGGCGGAGTTACAAATTTACATATGAGAGAAGTAAAAGTATTTTAAAGCTGAAACCAATAACCAATATCTAAGAAGCGGTCAGCTCTACTTTAAAAAAGAAAAGCAAATAAAAAAAAAAAAAACAACAAAAAGAAACGTATGGTACTAAATTTTGTGTTCTAATGAGATCTGCATCTTTTGTGTAGTAAGCTTTTGTCTACCTCTTACAGTTTACCAGTTATGCAATTCAATAAAATTCATCCGGGTCTTCAGAGGCTATTCCCAGAAAATTCAAGATATAACTTTATTTCTATTGTAAATATCTTTAATATACGATAGGTATATTAATAAAAATTGTTAAAGCCGTTTTTGTGAAAATCAACATTTTGGAAACATTTTTCATGTAAAGGGTACACAGACACACAAGGACCTTTTTCTATAAGTACTTTTTTTGGACACAGGGGACGCTAAAACGTGTATTTCGGTGAAATCTCAGTATTGAATTTTGGGGTGGAATTCAATACCTTCTCTATACGCTACGTACAATACGTGTAGAGAACGTAAAAATAGCCAACAAATCACCAAATTGTCAGTAAGTTAAATGTTCACGTTCTCTTGTTCTTATGCACCAGCCACCAATGGTAAAAACGACATTGCAATCTTTGGTGTGTTGCAACAGGATGAGAGATGGAGGTTACTGAGGAATATCGCTATTTTCTGTCCACAAGCATTCCTAACTTCAAATCTGTGTTTTACATCCCCGACTAGTATAATCTGTTTACTCTTACTATTTTCATTAACACGTGTCACTTCCAATGCTGCAGTTTTTAAATGACCATTAATATTCTTGAGGTTGAAGCCTGGGATTCAAACTGGAATACATTACCGTCATTACTTTTTGTAGCTTTACACTTTTCTGTCAAAATTTATTCATGATGACTGAGACGGCCCCTTCCCCAATTCAAACCCCACTGTTGGTAACTATTTACGCCATAGTTACGGCAAAATCAAGATCACCTGCTACCAGAGTGACGTAAATTGCGATTTTGCTGTGACCCGGTGGAAAATAACAGAACTATTCTTCATCCGCTGTCCTAGCAAGCCATCGAGGGAGTGAAGCCAACTAGTTAGTTTGGAATAACGCCATGGGTCGGTCTTATCCTCAATAAACCAATGAAGCTTGCTGCGTAGACGCAGGTAGACAAAATTGGGGTTTCTTTTGGCTTGGGAAAAAATGGGTATTTTATATGTTTGGAAAGTCTAAATTCTTGTAATTACGAAAACCCACTTTCTTGGGATAATCGTAAGTCTTATTTATTACTAAATTGTGACCACATTCTGTTTCATTTCCTGTAACTTATGTGTAATTTATGAGCTGGACTCACAAATTGTAACTCAAAATATAAAAATCTGATGTGTACCATTCACATGACTTTCTCTATATCCCTGCAACACATTATACTTAAAAAGATTATACTTCTATTTAATTCATGCTAATCAGTAAAACGTCAGGAGAAATAGCCATATTACTTGCTTCCTTGTAAGTAGAGGTGAAATAAGGGAGTACCGTAGGTTAAAATGATAATCAAAAGGAAGTTGCTGTGTCACTGAAGTTCCTTTGTTTGTATGGACAGCAGTTAACAAATTCCTGTATGAGAAATGTATAAGCTATTCATAGCAGAAACCAAAAATAAGTAATGTCTAAAAAACAACGTACTCCACGAAAAAAATGTATACAACATAAATTGTGTGTTTTAACGTGCTCTACATTTTTTGTGTAGTATGTTTTTGTCCATCTCTTACAGTTTAGTAGTTATTCAAAATTCAGTAAAATCCACCCAGAATAAACTACTCTTCAGAGTCTATTACCAGAAAATTCAAGATATACATTTTATTTGTCAGGTAAATGTCTTTAATATACGAAATTTTAATCAAAATCGTTAGAACCATTTTTGAGAAAATCAAAATTTTCGAAAAAAGTTCCATGTAAAGGGTAGTTGGGGTGGGGGATTTTTCTCAAAATCTTCATGTCGCATGTCTGGAGGATACTAAACTTAAATACCAACGGACACACACACGAAACTTTTTGTGAAAATGATTTTTTTTATATTGGGGACCCTAAAACGTTTATTTCCGGTGAAATCTCTGTATCGAATTTTTGGGTGGAGTGCAGTACCTTCTCTATACATTGTGTACATATTGCGTATAGAGAAAGTAAAAACTGTAAACATTGTAATGAATACTAAAACAGAGATATTCATAATGATTGTTTAAAAAGAAAAGGTTATTCAAAATGGTGAAGATGGTGAAACTTGGCCAGTGGTTTTAGTTTCCCAGAAAAATGTTCCTAGGTATTTTAAGAAACTTGTTTATGTAAATATTTCCTCTTTGTTTTTGTACATTAGCCTAGGATTACTACATTACATGACCGACAATGTTGCAAAAGAAAAAAACAAAACTGAACTGAATACTGCAAGCTATAATCATCATGCTAGCTCAAATGCTGGAGTTATGACCCCAAATACAAAATCACCTAATCAAACCAAGAATTGTTTAGCTTACTTGGTATTAGCAATACAATAGTTTAACTGTCTCAGCTTACACTCGTACTTTGGGCATCGAAAGTGTTCCGTATTTCCCTGTATTTTCAAAGACAGTAAAATAGCGCTTATAATACGAACCTTCCTGGCAAGAAAAGAATTCTTCTTTAACGTAACAGCTCATTATTTAATGAGAGCCGGAAGTGCTCCTAATCGCCCCCGTCGATTCGAACCCTTTACTGAACCTTTATGACTTCGCGTCGCTCTTATTGCCACCCTAAAAGGCTTGATATGACGATTAGCAGCTCATATTCCATACTCGACTTCTTCAGGATGCAAAGATTGATATATGTAACTTGATACACTTATCGCAGATGCGACTTCACCGTCATAAATCACTTGTAGCTACTGATGCAATTTCATATCTGAGAACATTTATTGTTGTAATAACTTATTATACGTAAAGGAATTAAGTTATGATGCATTGCGCAGCTGATAACACTCGCTAAGGAGCGACAGAGCTGAAGAATAATGTTCTTTCTTGATCAAGGGTAATTCATATTGGTGTATACGTCCAGACGGATTCACAAGACAGAGAAATGACTTGTTGGAAAAAGGAAAACAAAGAGAGAAAAAAGAAACATGAAGCACGTGTCGTTGAAATGAAGATAAAACGCAACAGATAGGCATGCAGATAAAACCTAACATCTGGAGTTTTCTGTACTTCCTTCGCATATAGTGATGCATAGCTTTTGTGCTGACCGCGTAACGCTTTCTTAATGAGACGAAATTAAGCACTCGAAACTGACAAGAAGAGGAAAATAAAAGCATTGCCAGCCATCTTCATGACCTGCCAGGGCATGGCATGTGTATCTGACCAAGCCGGATGCCTCAGGCGGATTCATCTGTGGCTCACATTTGGTAGGACGCGGGTTCGCTTCCCGTGGCCGGCTTACCTGGCCCATGGATATTTTTGGGGTTTCCCCGGGTCGCCAAACGTATGCATTCCCAGAATTCCCTGTTCCTCAATGTTGTTTCATTAACCCTTCATCCCTTTGGTTTCTTTCAGGGGTGGAAATGCTGGCGATGATGCTCGGTGCGGCGTGTCAGGGAAAAAGGATGCTCAAAGCGACTATTTCCTTCCCTTCTGCTGGTTAACAACAAAAAAATATTAAATTTGTATTATTTATCTCAATATTGTCTTAGAGTGGACTGCCACCATTTTTTGGATTCTTCCTGAAATGAATTGCAAACCAATTAAAGCCCAAAATTAATATATATTTTCTTATATATTAAATAAATTGTATTTCTGTTATTTTCCGGAATAAAGACCTCTCCTGGCAGGGGCGTTGGACCTGTGAGGCTGGGATCCCGGTCTATCGACCCATTTGGAGGTGCTTCAATCTGCAAACGGTAGGGACCCTGTCAACCTCTCACTTCATTCATTCCTCCCGGGGGCGCCCCCTCAGGTTTTGTACCGAGTCACCTCCGACCGTATCTTACCCTATGTACAACTAGGTATAAACCGGAGTGGATATTGTTGGCGAACCACTGAGTACTGAGAAGGGATAAAGCGTCGCCCTTTAAATAAAGAAAATTTCTGATATGCTAAGCTCACAGAGCTTCTTCTACCCAGTCAAAAATTGTTACAAACGCTCATTTTTCTGTCGGCTTAATGTTGATCATTTGAGGTAATGTTTTGTTACATATTTTCTGCCTAAGCAATAGTCACATTTTTTAAGAGTTTGAATCTCGCTTAGGGTGAGTTGCCAGGATAAAGTTTTCTTTCCTTTATCCTCAGAAGATGAATGTCGAGTAACTCTAAGCTCCATGGACACTGGGCCTATTTGAGCATCATTTTACTGATATCATTCATCGTCCATTATGGCTTACCAGGTTAAAGGGCGTTAAAAACAACAATAAAATGAGTGGGTCGCTATGAAATGACCTTAAAATTCCGTTCTCTTTGCTTATCAGGAGTAATAATAAATAAATAAAGGGGGTAAATAATGACTTCCGATTTGAGAAAAGTATAGGTAATTTAAAACTTAAACCAATGATAAGGAATATCCCGTAAATGGTTAACTCCACAATAAAGAAATAAAACAGACGTGCTTTAAAGAGATCTGTCGTTTATGTATAGTAAGATTTTGTCGATCTCTTACGGTTTACCAGTAATGCAAATGTCATTGAGAATAAAGAAGACTTCAAGAGACTATTCCCAGAAAATTCAAGGTATATATTTAATTTATCATTATAATATCTTAACTATAATGTAACGAAAACGTTTACAAATACAACACGACGCCTCATTGCGCCTCAACCACGTGTGACGGAAACTGACTACAATTGCGGCATAGGGGAAATAGATACTTAAGAGTATGGGCCTATTCTAGTAAGGGTTTTATAATTATTCTACACTTAACCTAAAAGGTAGGAAACAGTATGGAATGTCATCCTCCGTAGTCTGGGTGTAACATGTTCCCAAAGCCGCAGGTTCAAAGCGTAAAGTCAGCTGGGAAGTAAAGCCCTTGGTTTCGTGTTGTAGATTTGTGCACATATAAGAATCTCACGTCTGATAAAGAGACCTCTGAACACATTAAGCGGTCTTTCACGCTCAATATGCATGGAACGCTGAGAACCTCAGCAGTTAAGAAGTATCCATAAATACAACTTAATTTCAGTTTATTTCAGGATTAAATGATGAAACGGAATACCCTACCTGAATTGAGACGCTACGAGAGAGGTAACCCTGGCTAATAGCTACATTATAATTATTTATGTTATGGTACAAAGATGATGTTGAGCTTTATACATATTGAATAATTAATTTTGTTGTGGGCAGCTTACCTGTTGACCCGGAGAGCAGTATGTACTTGTGTTTTGAGGTATCGCTAGGGTTATAGGAGTGTTACACTATTAAGAATAGACTTACCCTTCGGGGGACGTAGATTTGGGTAGCAATGGTGGCCAAAAGACATAGGTGTATCAAAACCCGAGATTTTAATTCGTTTCTTAATACTACCTCAGCAATAGTTTAAAATTATATTAGGCTCTATGTGTCACGGTAAACAGGTTGACTCAAAACAGCTATGATATGGGAAATTCGATCCCACCAGGCCAGCAGCAGACAACTGATTTAGCGTCTGACCACAAGCTGACAACAGAAGACCTACTTTAGTATCTCAGATATACATGTAATGAAACGATTCCTATCAGAAAATTAATTATTATTAAGGGAAAAATATAAATGTCAAAATTGTTAGCCACAATAAGGCATGTTAACCAAATTCGCTGAAGCTATTTTTGAAAAAAATCAGAATGTTCGAAAACATTTTCGTGTAAAGGATACTTTAAATTAGGGGATTCTTTTGAAAATTTACGTGTCGTATCCTTTGAAATGGTCAGCTTGAATACAATTTGGTATATAACCGAGTTTTCGTTTTTGAGTTATGCTTATCACAGACACATACATGAACCCATTCCTGTTTATTTTTTTTAAAGGTTCTTGAAGGTTTTTGATTAAATTTGATTATTTTGGGAGGGCAGGCCTTTGTTCCTGTTTAATCAACTCACATACCTATCCAAAATACTCCTCACATACTGATCCAATAAATAAGTTTACAAATAAATCTATCGTATCATATTTTATAGCAACCCCTAACATTGTAAAACAATTGTTTGGTTTTGTGCTCTCCAAAACTTTTCATTTTTAAAAATGTATTAATCAGTTTCTTAAATCCGAAGACTTATTTCCAAAAAGTATATTATAATTTTCTTCAACACCTTGGAGACATAGAACATAAATTATGAAACAAATTATTAAAAACAGTTCATCACATGCAGCATTTAAGATTGGAAAAATATCAAAAAGTTTGTAAGAAAGTAAATTTTAAGTTGAGTGTGCCTATTTTAAGCATGCGTCTGTCCATTTACATTTTCAGGTAATTTGTACTTCAAATGTGCTAAGTGGAAAACATATATTTACTTAAATTTAGAACTCATATTTATTATTTTACTATGAGGAAAAATATTGTCTTAATTTGTGGTCAAATTTCACGAATGGATTACCCTCGGGCGTCGAATCCTTCTTAATTATTAGATATTGGCCTATGAATGAATAGTTCATACACTGAACACACCTCTGTTATCGTCTTTTATTCATTAAGTGATTCGTATTCATATTTTTTGTCACATTTGAAATGATGATTTTTCATAACGTTCCATTTTTACTTTTTCTACACATATTATGCCCATAGTGTAAAGAGAATGTAATGCATTCCACCCAAAAATTCGATACCAAAATTTCACCAGAAATAGGCGTTTTAGTGTTCCCTGTATACAAAAAAAGCATTTTTAGTAAAAGGTCCGGGTGTGTGTGTGTGTGTGTGCGTGTGTGTGTGAACATGATAACCCAAAAACGAAAAGTCGTTAAAGTACAAACTTGGTGTATAAGTTTAGTATCTTCCAAGGACACGAATATTTTGAGAAAAATCCCCTCGCCCCAAAATACCTTTTGATGGGAAATTTTTCTAAAGTTTTTATTTTCTCAAAAATGGCGTAACGACTTATATTAAAATACCGAATATTAAATATATTTACACCACATATTAAATGTATACCTTGAATTTTCCGGAAATAGCCTCAGAAGACCTCTTTATTCTGGATGAATTTTAATGTAACCGTAAGAGATAGACACAAACTTACTACACAAAATATGTATATCTCGTTGAAATGCACAATTTATGTCATATACATTTTCTTTTTTCGTGGAGTTGAACATTTTTGAGATATTCCTTGTTATTCGTTTAAGTTCTAAAATACTTAAACTTATCTCTTTTTACTGGCAATACAAAGAAACGATTTTCATCCACATGGCAACCAGATTTTAAAAGATTTGGCAAATGTTTTGGCCTAGTGTACTAGGCTAAAACGATATTCCATTATTTCCCTTTTACTTACAAGAAAGCATTTATGCTAATGTTTATCTCGATTAGCAAGGAGTAGATAAAGGACAAGCTCTTTAACCATAAAAACTGTTACAGAGATGTAGAGAAATTTTTGTAAATTGAACACATCAGATTTTTGATCTCATACAAAAACATGTACTTTTCTTGTTTTCAATGTATTGTTTGTATCTTATTATAAGTGGGTTTAAATTAGGATTACATACCACCCTACACCGTTGCATGGAGCACATTGATGAAATTATGTTTCACTATTCCTCCGAACTAATGTTTTCAAAACATTTTACCGTTTTAAATCGCAAAGTAATGCTCTTAAAATTAAGCCACAGGTCTCATTCATATATTATTTTGAAACTTATTAGGAAGAACATGTGAACCAACATCTATGGCCTTATTGCAGAAAACTATTCTGCAATCATTTTGAATCAAAATTCAGTTGATATAACTACTTGTTTTGAATTTAAATATTCACAACTGTCCAAAAGACTGGTTTACTTTAGGGTTCACATCATTGTACACATTCAGAGAAACAAATTGATGCATTGAACTTAGAATCTATATTTTATGGATCTTAGCTATAGTGTGTTAAAGAATAAACAACACTTTCAATTACGTATTTTGAAGTTGTCATAAAAGATGTTTAATATTTGATACTGTAAAAGCTCTTAGTTTGCCTTGCCAAATAACACTAAAAGAATTTTAAAAATAATGGACTAAAAATATACATTTTTCATTCCAAAGCATAAATATATAATATGCACTTTTTGGATTCATAGTTTAATACTATCGAAACACATATTAACAATATACTTTTGTCTTATAGAGTGTCAAACTAAATATTTTGTTCTGTTAATACTAAATGGGATTTGGAGCGAATGCAGACCACATCGCGTACAACAGCTGAAGGAGAAAGATAAGAGGATTTCGCAGCATACAACAGTTTATGTAGGGCATTAGGAGTAACTGACAAACATTGCAATGGAATACAACGCACATGAAAGTCAGTCACGTGACTGGCAATTAGTGAAGCGCAGACGTGCTTGGTGTTTGATATTGGAAGTAGGAGTAAAAAAGATCCTGAGTTTTTCTTTGATTAATTTAAAACCTCTGCCTAATAATAGTGTAATGAGCAGAGGGTATTTTGAATAAATTGTATTTCATTTAGGAAGAGGTAACGTTGCACCAGTTTCATCTATGAATATTGGTGGAAAAATGTCGCAAAAGCTGATATACTGTGTCCTCATAAAGCAATGGTCTTAACTGTGAAGTCTCCGTTAGCTAGGACAGAGAGTCCTCACATCCTGACTACTGATATTCTTGGACGTACTCCGGATTGACTCGAAAAGAAACAGTATTTATTTAAAAGTGTTGACTTGAAGAACATCAAAATGTACCAGGTGAGTATTGAGTAAAACTTAGATAAATCGTTGGGTATTCTCCCCTTTTGCTCACAAGCAATGCATTCTTAAAATTAATCCTATCAACAGTAAAATTATTCTGTCTCCTAGTACCCTTGATATATTTAGTTTTAGCTCCCGATCTCTCTCCAAATGTATCGCCTGCTACACTTTAAACCCTGAGGCCACTTGCTTCCCTCTCGCAGGCGCGATTTACTTTACCCCTCCAGCTTTACCCCTGATCCTACTACGCCCCCCGACTCCTCAGTGGTGTACAGTGTACGCTGGATAATAAAATAATCATATAATTTACTTGTGTTGGTTTCAACAGTTCTCGAGAGTATATTTTCTACTCGGAGTACCAAATTTGCAAGTAGATGCTGAAATATTATTCAACATCCTAATTACCAAGACATAAATTGCTTATCTTTTATTGGTAAGGGATTCAGTGATACAATTCTCGGAGTTCAACTTGCTATATACAGAGAGTCTCATTACCATACACTTATCATATACTAACTCGCGACAGTTTTTCTTTCTAAGAAAGAACCTACCTCCTTTAATTGTGTTTAAAATATCTGGCAAGTGTACTTAGTGGTTTAAATTCCGATCTTCATTTTGTTAATAATGTGTGTGGTCTTTCCTTGGCACAATCTCAAACTTGCATGCTTCGTAAAAATAAATGTAAGTTAGATGCATCGATTCAATTGTTTGGTAATCGAGAATCGTAAAAAACAGATCATTGTCATAGTTATATTATTATCATACCACACAGGAGCTAGAACTAATTCTTACGATTATTTCCTAAAGAAAATCTTACGTGTTATGTTTTCATGACCCTCAAATAATTATTTAACAACTATTCTAAAAAAAAAATATGTTATTCTACTTCACGCTAATGCAGATGGAATGTGTATAAATATATTCATTACATATTTCCTTATAGATGTAAGGGATATTCAATAAATAACCGGAAATATTTTTAAAAATGTTTTTATTACGAGAATGAATACGAAAGTTATTATTTTTTCAAAGCAATCCCGAGGGCCGTGCCGTGGCCGAGTGGTTAGACCACTCGCCTCTCCCCTAGACGGCCGGTGTTCGATCCCAAGCGACCACATGTGAGATTTGTGGTGGACAAAGTGGCGCAGGGGCGGGTTTTCTCCGGGTTCTCCGGTTTTCCCCGCCATCGCATTCCACCGGTGTTCCATCATTCATGTATCATCGGTGTCACCGCCTGCGGTGCCATAAGTAGTTAAAGCGGGCGTTAAATACTACCAAAAAAAGTAATCCCCCCCCCCCAACGTTCTATGCACTTATGCCAACGTGGGATAAGCTTCTCCGTTCCACGTGAATTCTTGGGGGCATATGGGTAACATAGTGTTGGATGCACAATAAAATGAAACATACCTTTTTTTAAATATACTTTATTTTATACTGTATCCAATATAAAATATAACGAATGATTACTCTCAAATAATGGACGTTTCCATAGTGCGGTGGTAGTCCAGCTTCTTACCAAACGGAAGACCTGGGTTTGATTTTCGGTACCGGTGTGTGGATTTTTCCCCCGCTGGGAGAACTGGTCCGGGGTGCACTCAGCCTCGTGAGGTACCTGGGGTACCCAATTGAGTAGCTACTTGATGGAGAGGACCGAATTAATCGGCAGGGAGGGGGAAATCTAGGCGGTGACCACATCTCACCCTCCATTATTGCACGCCATCCATGACGTCTATCATGCACCGAGATGGGAGACGTAGCGGCTGGGCGGTATCCTTGTGAACTGTCATGCCATGGAGTTATTATATATGTTACTCTCGTATAACATAGGAGGGGGGGGTTCAGAATTGGTAAAATCTGGTAATTTTAAGATTATGATATTCATTATGTTGAATTAAGTCTCAAATATTGTGATTCTCTATGTAATATGAGAGCAATAAACACAATTTTCACATTGGATACAAAATACACACATGTGTTAATTTGTAAAGGTATATATTTTCTAAGGATGGACCAAAGTAAACCATTAAGGACCAAATCATTTTATGGTAAAAGGTTCAATACTGTATTATGGTATTATAATTTATCATAAGAATGATCCTGAATGACGGTTGAATGCAATACTCTAATTTGAATGTTAATTTAACAAAGAAAGTGTCCAAAATTAATATCACTACTATACGTAATAATTTAAACATGTTAAAATATGTTTTCATATACGTTAGTTAATGCTTTTAGTTGTTTCTTTTGTATTGGCCCATTAACTGTCGTCACATCATGGCTTTCAATTGAGAAACTAATTAGTAATCACTGATGGTATTTTACGTTGCTTTTTCATTCATGCTACCAGACTCTGCGGAGGATAGGGAATGATTCTGGCTAAAGAAAACTTCCCTACCCCAGCCGGGAATCAACACGGGATCCGTGGGTTGAAAAGCCAGAACCCTGACCAGCTGATTTTTCTGCTGTACAAAATCTCGTATCAAGTCTACAGAAATTAGAGCACTAAAGCTTTTGTAATTCTTCTTCTTTCCCTTCATCTTAAGTGCCTTCACTGGTTGTTTGTTGAAGCCTTTTATTGTCAGTTTCTTGTTAGAATTTTCTTTTTCTTTTTGTATTTAGTAAATAGTGCATAGGTAGAGAAGGCGTTACATACCACCCAAAAATGCAATACAAGAATTCATTGGAAATACACGTGCTTATATTTGTTGTGTCTGACTATCTGTCAGTCGAAAAGTCGGTTAAATACCTAACTGCATATTTAAGCTCAGTGGCTTTCAAAAATACGACACGAGATTTTCAATAAAATCCCCTACCCCAAACTGCTCTTTACGTGGGAAAAATTTTCTTAAAAATGGCTCTAAGATTTTGATTAACATACTGTATATTAAAAATAATTATATGATAAATAAAATGTATACATTGAATTTTATAGGATTAACCTTTGAAGTCCTCTTCGTTCTGAATGACTTTTTCATAATAGGTAAACCGTAAGCGGTAAACAAAAAGTTACTAACCAAAAAATGTAGTTCTCCATAAAATGCACAATGTGTTATACATCTTTTTTGTGGATTTAAACATTTCCGAGATATTCCTTATCATTGGTTTCAATTTTAAAATACTTACTTTCTCATATGGAAATTTATCAATTCCTGGCCATGCAAATAGAGCCGAATTCCGTCACATAACAACCAGCTTTATTAAAAGATTTGACCAGCTCATTAGCCTAGTGCATTCCCTTATTTCACTTCTACTTCAAGGAATAAAGTAATAAATCCAATTCTGCTAATGTTCATCTCGATTAGCAAGATATAGGTAAATTTTTTTGCATGAATAGTTTATTTGTGAAATATAAGCATAAAGTCTTTTGAATGAGACACTGGAATTTTGTTATAGATAAAATTGGTGGGGTAAAATAAAAAGCTGCTGACTCAAATGTAACAGCATGGACGTATGACATTTCTTGGTGCAAATACTTGCTTATTTTCCAAATTGGATATTAAGTTGTTATTAGTCTTCTTATTATCAATATCATCATCGAACTTCGCCAAATCTTAGGCTGCGAGCCTTCATTGTAGGCTGCAAGATTTTGTCATTAGAAAGTTTGGTCATAAACTATTGAAATGGTCTCTATGCAATATGTAATTCTAATGAATAGAGAGAAAAACTAACTTTATTTCAAGACTCCATAACAATATGGATACATTTATTATTATTATTATTATTATTATTATTATTATTATTATTATTATTATTATTATTATTATTATTATTATCTTCATCATCATCATCATTTAGTTTATACACCACCTTTAACTATTTAGTCCTATAGGCGCATTTCCCTTTGGAACAATTGGCAATCGACAATGGCGTTAACTGGCTCACTGATGTCATTGGGTGCTCTATTTATCTTTAAGTTTTACTTTCTCTACGCGTACTATACACATAGTGTACCTATAGAGTAGGTATTGTATTGCACCCAAAAATTCAATACCAAGATTTCACCAGAAATACATTTTTTGAAACCCCCTGAATAAAAAAACTGATGTGCTCCATTCACATGACTTTCTGTACATCTCTGTAACAAATTATTGTTATAAACTGATTCTTCCATCTATTTAATGCTAAAACATTAGCAGAAACGGTCAAATTACAGCTTCTTTATAAGTAGAAGCGAAATAAGGGAATACATTAGACTAAATTAAGTCAAATGTTTTAAAATGTGATTGCTATGAGATTGAAATCCGTTTCTTTGCGTGACCAAGCGTTGACAAGTTCCCGTATGAGAAAAGTTTAAGTATTTTAAAATGAAAATCAATGAAAAGGAATATCTCGAAAACGGTCAATTCCACGAAAAAATGTATATGACATAAATTTTTTGTTTTGTCACGATCTATATTTTTGTGTAGTAAGTTTTTATCTATTTATTATGGTTTACCAGTTATACAAAAGTTATATAGAAGTCAACCAGAATAAAGAGGTCTTTACAGGCTATTCCCAGAAAATTCAAGATATACATTTCGTTTGTCATAAAAATATGTTAAAGATAAAGCATTTTAATCAAAACCGATAGAGTCATTTTTGAGAAAATCAAAATGTTAATTTTTTTTTCCATGTAAAGGTAGTTTGGGATGGGGGATTATCTTGAAAATCTTCGTATTGCATCCTTGGAAGATACCAAAGTTAAATACTAAGTTTGGTATTTAACGGTCTTTTCGTTTTTAAGCTATCCTATCCAAAGTCACACACACACGCACACCTTTTTCCAAAAATGCCTTTTCAGGGGGAACCAAAACAAGTATTTCAAGTGAAAACTCGGCATCAAATTTTTGGGCACAGTACAATACCTTCTCTATACAATATGTATAGTACGTGTAGAGTAAGTAAAATAGCATTTTTAGAAGAATGTCTTTGCTTATGTCATGGTCTGTGGGCAGCATAGCTCAAAAATGAAATGATCGTTAAATACCAAACTTGGTATTAAGTTTGCTATCTTCCAAGGATGCGAAATGAAGATTTTAAAGAAAACTCCCCGCCCAAATCTACCCTTTACATGAACATTTTTCGAAATATTTGATTTTCTCAAAAATGGCTCTAACGATTTTGATTAAAATACTGTACGTTTAAGATATTTTTATGACAAACGAAGTATATATCTTGGATTTTCTGGGAATAGTCTCTGAAGTCGTCTTCATTCTGGATGACTTTTGTATAACTGGCAAACTGTAAGAGATATACAAGTACTTACTATATAAAAATGTAGATCGCATTAAAACACACAATTTATGTTATATGCATCTTTTTTGTAGAGTTAACCGTTTTCGAGATATTCCGAATTATTAGTTTCAATTTTAGCCACAAACTTTACTCAAACGGAAGAGATCTTTCTTCTGGTTTCTCATTTGTTTACTCCTGGAAAGCAAAGATGTTGGAATTTAAATTTTTTCGTATGGTGACGGGCTTTTAAAAAACGTGACTTTCGCTTTGGCCTGTGCATTTTCTTATTTCCCCTTCTGCTTACAAGGAGCTAGTAATAAGACTAATTCTGCTTATGTTTATCTCGATTAGCATAACATAGATAACAGATTAATGTTTTGAGTAAAAGGTTTGTTTGCCGAACAGACAGGGCATCATGTGAATGGAGCACATTAGATTTTTTCCCCTTCTATTTACAAAGAACCAAATAATATGGACAATTTCTGCTAATGTTTATCTCGATTAACATAATGTAGACAGAAGATTAAGCTTTTTAAAATAACTTGTTACAGAGATTTAGAGAAAGTGTAATTGCAATATATTATAATTTTATAATTAGATCACACACAATTTATACTCATATTCATACTTCCAGGCTCTGGGGAGGCAATGGAACAATCTGGGCTAGAGAAAAATCCCTAGCCCCAGCCTGGAATCGAATTCGAGGCAGGTGCTCTACCAGCTGAGCTACTGGGCAAGCATTTTATAGGATTTGTTTCACTTAAACTGAAGCTAAAAATTGCAAAATGTAGTTAGTGCGAAATTCATAGAAAATCATTTCGTAATGCTGTGTTTTATGCTTCACAATATGGGACATCTGCTCCAATTTTTGACATTAACCATCCACATGACATATGGAACACATTTTCTCGCGTTCTTACATGATGACGTCAATTTCCAAGGAGAGGTGAGCGTACTTTCCATGAGGTGATGTTCGACGTAGACAAACACACAAGCAAACCAAAGTGACATCATCAACATGTGATGTGTTGCGCATTGCCATATTGTTAACAACTGAGAATTCTACTCAAGTGCGCGCCGACATGTCTGTCGTTTGATAAATGGAAACAAACGACTGTCGATTGACGCCAAACCACTTAGTGATTTTGCTCGCAATAAAAGACTTGCGCAATGTGATTCGAGAATGAATTTAATTGAATGGTTTATCTATACCTCTTACGTTTCCAAAGGCGTGTCTGTCAACGTCAATGTCAGATGACAGATGTATAAACTCTTTGGAAGTTCAAATTAATATCATATGCGCATTTGAAATGATTCTGAGTAAGATTGTTAGAAAAAGTCTGCTATTTAGATTTCAAGTAAAATTGAGATTTTACTTCCACCCTCAGTGTTTAAAAAAATTTTTTTTGAGAGTTTTGTGATTTATCTTCCTTTTTACTTTCTCTACACGTACTATGTACATAGTGAATGAGAAGGTATTGTAATACGCCCAAAAATTTGATACCGAGATTTAACCGGAAATACATGTTTTGAGTCTCCCTGAATCCAAAAAAAAAAAAAAACATTTTTAGAAAAATACCCATGTGTGCGTGAGTATGGTGTGTGTGTCTGTGGACAGTGGCTCAAAAACGGTATTTAAGAATGAGACACGAAGATTTTCAAGAAAATATCCCCACCCCCAGCATGAAAAAACTTTAAAAAATTTTTGATTTTTTCAAAAAAAAAAAGCTATAATGATTTTGATTATAATATCCTATATTAATTATATTTACCTCAACAATAAAATATATATCCTGAATTTTATGAAGACTACTTTATTCTGGATGAATTTTACGAAATTTTGTACAACTGGCAAACCGTAAGAGACAGACAAAAACTTACTTAACAGAAAATTTAGAGTTCGTTGAAACACACAATTTATGTTATAGACATTTTTTTCGTGGAGCGGATCGTTTTTTAGATATTCCTTATTATTGGTTTCAGCTTTAAAAAATGTATACTTTTCTCATACGGGAATTTGTCAGCTCCTTCCATGGAAACAAAGGAACTTCAGTCACATAGCAACCAGCTTTTGACTAATACTTTAGCTTATGCCACTCCCTTATTTCCCTTCTACTTGCACGAAAGCTTTTGTTTAATACTTTAGCCTATGCTACTCGCTTATTTCCCTTCTACTTGCACGGAATCATTAGGTTTGAGTACCGCTACATCTGCATAGCTGCCTAGTTGTTAGCGAGCATAGCCCCCCTTTCCATCCCATTCCGCCATTCATTCAACATTTTAATCGCTACCATCTCTCCTAGTTTCCTGTCCTATTTGTATTCCCAGATTTTTTCCCTCCAATTTCCTCCTTCTTTATATTCAGTTAAATAGTAAACAATACCATTTCTACTAATGTTTTTCTCAATTGGCACTAATTAGTTAGAAAAATGAGCTTCAGTAAGAATAGTTTGTTTTAGATTAGGTAGAGAAAATCATGTGAATTCAACCATCCGATGTTTCCTTATGTTTTTTTTTTAATTTTAACTTATAAGAATAACGGAATATAGCAGGCTTAAACGATAGCACATCTTTTAAAAAAACTGGTAGCAATAAGATGGGCTTGAAATTCTGTTCTATTTGCAAAACCAGGATGACCAAAAGAAAAACGAACGGCGACTTCTCATTTGAGAAACTTTGAGTATTGGAGAATTAAAAAGTGGAGTATCTCAGAAAGTATTAACTTACTAGAATGTATTGGAATAAATTGTGTGTTTTAAGGAACTTACACTTTTGTGTTGTAAGATTTTGTCTCCTTTATAGTTTACCAGTTATGATAAGTTTTCCAGAATGAAGAGAACTTCAGAGAGTTCAAGATAAATATTTTATTTGTCGTGTAAATATTTTCGATATATGACACTTTAATCGAAATTGCTAGTCAGTATTAGAAAATCTTAAAATTTTAGAAATCTTCCACGTAAAGAGTAGTTTGGAGATGTGTATATTCCTGAAAATCTGCGTATCGCATCCTTTGAAGGTAGTTAACATAACACATTTGGTACTTAACTGGCATTTCGTTTTTAGTTTATGCTGTTCACAACCACATCCACAGACAGACTGACAGAGGGACACATTTACACAATCACTGTTTCTTCTAAAATGTTCTTTTTTTTACTCAGGGTTGTGAAAATATGTATTCCCAGGATAATCTCGGTATCGAATGTTTAGTTGCAGAGTAATACCTTCTATGCTTACTATGTATAGTGCACATTGTAGAGAAAGTAAAAATGTGAGTTTCAGCTAGATGTATCCTTTTTCATTCTTGTCCAAACTAATACACAGGCTTGCTCTTGTATCCACTTCATGTTAATCAAAATAAATATTTGCAGACTTGTCTTATTATTTTCCAGATGAAAAAATGGTTTAGGGGTGTACAGTAGGCTTTAACTGATAGCCAAATCTTTTAGTGTAGCTTTAAAGTCTCGTTCGCTTTGTGAAGCTGATTTTGAGAAAAATGTAGCTTTTGCAAAATTAAAATCAATAGCAAAGAATATCTAAGAAATGTATAATTACCTAAAATAAAACTTGACAGGATATTCTAGAAAATTTAAGACTAACATTTCATTTGTCACGAAAATGTCACTAACGTGTAATATATTTTCATCAAAATATTATGATATTTTTATATTATAGATGTATCTTATCAAAATCGTTATATAATTCTTGATTAAATAAAGAAATTGAACTCAACTCGTCTGAACAAGAGTAAATTTTCGTACTACACCACAAAACTCGGAGCAGAGCTGAAGGGAGAGCGTGGTAGCTAATACGTCACTGAGCAAACGTCAAGACACAATACTTCATTTCCAACACTTGATTCAGCCGTGAGTTAGCTTACCTCATGTTGCAGGTAGACACCCTGTGAGTCGCGAGTTGCTCGCTATCCTTTTAGAGCAGACACAAGTTGGAACAGCCTGACATATTGAATGAATTGCGGGGGGGGGGGGGGGGGAGTTGAAACATTTTGTGTCGCATCGTAGGAAGTTGCTGAACTGATATACCAAGATGATTGTTCGAGTTTTACTTTCTCTACACGTTCTATGTACATAGTGTATAGAAGAAATATTGTATTCCACCCAAAACCTTTACCAAGATTTCACCGGAAATATATGTTTTGAGGTCCACTGAGCCTAAAAAAGCATCTTTACTTTCTCTAGCCCCATATATACAATGTACATAGAGATAGTAAAGGTATTGTAATGCACCCAAAAATTCGATACCGAGATTTCACCGGAAATATATGCTTTGGGGTCCCCTGAATCCGAAAAAAGCAGTTTTAAAAATCTGATGTGTACCAATCACATGACTTTCTCCATATCCCTGCAACAAGTAATTCTTAAAAAGCTTATACTTCTATTTACTTTATGCTAATCAGAAAAAATTAGCAGAAATAGTCTTATTACTCGCTTCCTTGTAAGTAGAAGCGAAATAAGGGACAACCGTAGGTTAAAGTGATAGCCAAAAGCTGCTTGCTACGCCAATGAAGTTCCTTTGTTTATATGGATAGGAGTTGACAAGTTCCAGTATGAGAAAAGTATACGTTTTTCATAGCAGAAACCAAAAATAAGGAATGTCACAAAAACGACGAACTCCACGAAAAAAATGTATATAACATAAATTGTGTGTTTTAATGTGCTCTACATTGTTTGTGTAGTAAGTTTTTGTCCATCTCTTACGGTTTAGCAGTTATTCAAAATTTAGTAAAATTCATCCAGAATAAATTACTCTTCAAAGGCTATTCCCAGAAAATTCAAGATATACATTTTATTTGTCAGGTAAAAAAGGTCCATGTAAAGGGTAGTTGGGATTGGGGGGATTCTTCTCAAAATCTTCGTGTCGCATCCCTGGAAGATACTAAACTTAAATACCAAGTTTGGTATTTTACCGACTTTTCGTTTTTGAGGTATCGTGTTCACAGACACATGGACACACGGACACACACACACACACACACACACACACACACACACACACACACGGACGTTTTTGTGAAAATGCTTTTTTTGGATATTGGGGACCCTAAAACATATTTCCGGTGAAATCTCGGTATAGAATTTTTGGTGGAGTGCAATACTTTCCCTATACACTATGTACATAGTGCGTATGGAGAAAGTAAAAAAGGTGTGTGTGTGTCTGTGGACAGCATAGCCCCAAAATAAAAAGACCGTTACATACCAAACTTGGTATTTAGGTTTAGTATCTTCTAAGGATGCGACACGAAGATTTTCAAAAATATCCCCCCACCACAAACTAACCTTTAAATGGAAAAAATGTCGAAAATTTTGATTTTCTTAAAAATGGCTCTAACGATTTTGATAAAATCCCGTATATTAAAGCTATTTATGTCCGAAATAAAATGTATATCTAGAATTTGTTGCCTCTAAAGACCTCTTTATTCTGGATGAATTTTGCTGAATTTTGCTTAACTGCTAAACCGTAAGAGATAGAAAAAAAACGTACTGCAGAAAAAAATGTACCTCATGATAAAACACACAATTTTTGTCCTTTATGTTATTGTTGTGGAGGTAACCGTTTTCGAGATATTCCTTGTTATTGGTTTCAGTTGTGAAGTACTTAAACTTATCTCACACGGAAAGTGTCTGTTTTTCTTTTGTTCTACTCCTGACCAAGCAAAGAAGTGATTTGTAATGACAATCGCATTACGATAGCTTTTAAAACATTTGATAATCACTTTAGCATAGTGAATCTCCTTATTCCCTTCTACTTATAAGGAACTAAGTAATAACATTCTGCTAACATTTATCTTAATTAGCATTGTGTAAAAAGAAAAATAATCTTCTGTAGGAGTTTTGTAGAGCAGCTAGAGAAAGTCATGTGAGTGTAACAAATCAGATTTTTAGAAAAAGATCCATGGATATATGTGTGTCTGTGGACAGCATAGCACAAAAACTATGAGATCATTAAATACCAAATTTGGTATTTAAGTTTGATATCTTTCAAGGATGCGACAGGATTTTCAGGAAAATCCCCCCAACAATAACTACCCTGAAGACCTGTACGTTCTAGTTGATGTTTGCTGAATTTTGCATAACTGGTAAACTGTAAGAGATACACAAAAACTTGCTACACAAAATATCTCGTTAAAACAAACAATTTATATCACATACATTTTTGTTGCAGAGTTAACCGTTTTCGAGATATTTCTTACTATTGGTTTCAATTTTAAATTATACATATTCTCAAACGGAGTCACCTTACGTTTCATCTCTCTTTTGTTTTCTTGGAAATGCAAAGCGAACCGAACTTCAATTGTTCACATATCCATTAAAATATTGAGTGGTCGAGTGGTCAGCGAGCTGTCTTCTCACCCGGGGGTTCCGGGTTCTATTCCCGGCTGGGGCGGGGAATTTTTCTCCAGGCAGAATTATTCCCTATCCCCCACAGAGTCTGGAAGTTTGAGTGTGAATGTGTGCGTGTTTGAGTAAAACAAAATTATTTAAACCAACGTAAAGGTACCTACAGACAACCAGTTGTTTCAAGTGGAAAGCCATTATGACATTAGATGTTAAAGAGGGCTATATAAATCAAACAAACACACAATAAACATGTATACATGTATCCTTTTCAGAACCGTTTTTGGGTGGCTCTGAGTCTTCTCTGAGTCACATGTTTTCTGTGAAATTGTGGTATCAATTCAATACAGTAATATAATACTACCAAAGAGTAGTAGACAAAGTAAGATGAAAAAAAAAATCAACTAAAAAGTAAAATAGGCTGAAAACTGTAATCTAGCAGTAAAATAAGTGAATATCGATGCCAATACTAGTTAGCCGAAAGGAACAAGCACTTCCAGACAGGTTTTCGCGGAGCAACAAGCCAATAAAACCGCGTCAGTAATTAGCGAGTCGAGTGCAAAGTTTGCGCGCGCAAAATAGCATGTAACCTTGGAAATAAGAGTACCATAGCAGACAAATTAGATTGTATAGCGTAAATTCAATTTGATAGAAAATGTATCCTCCGCAGAAGTAACGTTGAATTGAATGTCAGCTAAGGTGGAAAAGTGCCTATGCATCTGTGCCACCGAACTATTATTTCTCCTCACATACGCAGCAAGAGTTAGCGTCAGAGAGCAAAATTAAACAAACAACAAAAACAAAACAAAAAGTAATCACTAAAGGCAGCTTAAACGCTTACGTGAAACCACAACTTCCATACAGATTTGAAAAAAAGATAAATATTATAAAGTCGTAGTCTCATGGGGGTATATCTGTGCTGAATATGCTGTAGTTAATGCTATTTTCAGACCACAAAAAACAAACAAATAAAAAAACAAAGGTATGTAAATGAACACTCACACTATAAAAATGAATATTTTGGAAATGGCTAACCCACAAAAAATGTACTTTACATAACTTGTGTGCTTTAACGAGATCTGAATTTTTTATATAAAATAATTTGTTTCTCTCTTATAGTTCATCAGTTATTCAACAGTCGCTCTGAATTAAGAACAGTTCACTGGCTGTGCTCAGAAAATTTTATTATGAAAATATCTTAAATATGTGGTATTTCAATCAAACTCGGAGTGTCATTTTCGTGAACATAATAAATAACAAACTATTTTTAAAGTAAAGCATAGTTTGCAGTGGGGAAATTTTGTTAAAAGCCGTGTCGCGTCTTTTGAAGATGCTGAACTTATAAGTTTGGTTTTTACTGATCTTTTCGTCATTTTAGTTAAGTTATTCTTAGACGCGCGCGCACACACGTACACTCACACATACACATATACAGGTAGACGTATTGTTAAAATGCGTAAATAGACGTAAATTGATAGGACGTAAATTGAAGTTTTGTAACACGTAAGCTCAAAAATAGGAAGTTGTAACTTCAGGCATTATCATGAATAAATACAATATGTAACAAATAGTGTTAATCAAGTATGAAGCTATTATTTATTTTTTAACAAAAAATTAAGTATAATTTCCTATCATAGCAGATACATCGCAAAAGATAATAGTTTCTTCGATTCTTCAAAGAAGTATCTATGTAAAAAGAAAATTTTATTTGTATTTATGTACCTTTTTCTACAAACCACATTTTGAAATTATCAGATTGCGATTTAGAAATATCTTTAGACCTTTTTAGATAGTAAATCAGTTTTAGAAGTTCAGCTATATCATCTATTTCCGCTGAACTTTAAATACATGTTTTACAAACGCTTAAATGAGCCACGTTTGTTTTATTATTCAATGTTTATTAAAACAAGTGACTAATGAAAACAATTATTCTTAAGCCGATGAATTGTCATAGACATTAATTCAAAATCTTCTCGGGCTTCTAACCAGGTAAAAACTTGGCTTGATACCAACGTTTCGAAGAAGTGCATCTTCCTCGTCTTCAGGGTGAACTGATGGATTGAGCTTGCGGAGACTGGTATTTATAAGAGCTGGAATGAAGCTAACATCTGATTGGTTCGCGTGATATTATGGCCTGGTATTTAAGATGACTGAGACATGGGCACATGATATGTTAGCTTCATTCCAGCTCTTATAAATACCAGTCTCCGCAAGCTCAATCCATCAGTTCACCCTGAAGACGAGGAAGATGCACTTCTTCGAAACGTTGGTATCAAGCCAAGTTTTTACCTGGTTAGAAGCCCGAGAGGATTTTGAATTAATATGTCGCCAGGAAAGCTTTAGTTCTTATGTCATAGACACATTTATTCAATTATTTCCAATGCTTATTTAAAACTTACGGCCAATAAACAATCTCTGTCGTATATGTCCCTGAGAATGGTAACTCCTTTATAATATGTATTTTAATTATTACTTACTGCCTGCAAGAAAACGTTGCATGATGCATATGTGCAAGTATTTTTTCGATTATCGTGTGGTTATTAAACTCGGCTATGTCTCGTTCCATAAAATCCACTCCCGATTAAACAAACGACTCCTTTACACAATTGTAACATAAATAACTATTTTTATTTATTTATATAATAAAGCTTAGTAAGGAATTTTTAGTGAAACGCAGTACTTATCTGTTGCTGTGATACAGAAAGTAATAAAGTCAACTGTAATTCTAAATTTTCAGTCATATTCACAAATTAATATTACACTTCCTCACCCAGCGTACAGTTTAACCAGAAGCAACGCACTTCCGTGAGCAGATTATACAACTTCCTGTCGGTAATATCCTTTAGCTCCAGACGCCCTGCAAAGCTTCCCTTTCATCCCAAATCACAATGTTATCGGTTCTCAAAATGAGCACCAACACGTGGTCGACTGGCAATTAAGTTGTAAAAGTTGTAAGCCAGCTGCTCCCTCACACATTCGCGTGCTCATGGATACACTTCCTGCCTCAATGATCCTCTTCCTGTGATTCTCTCTTCTATTAAAATGTGATGCCACTACCGTTTATTGGACTATTTGCTACTATTCTTCAGTCCTGAAAACATTTACTATGTGTCAAAAACTGCCAAATTTAGCTTATCTACCGAAGTTCAAATTTTATGAACTTACAGCAACTGATTTTCAACTATTTGTAATTAGTAAACGAGCCAGAATGATGAACACCCGTTTCCATAATTAATCATTGTTTCTTATAAGTTTGCCCCGCTTATATGTATTCTTCTGCGCACAATTACCTGCCCTTTTCTCCTGTTTGGCTAAGTGTACCTTTGAATGGCAAAATTAGGTTAATCTTTTCTCTGCGCTAGGTACTAAAGTTCTAATGCCAAGGTAATTCGCTCTCTTGGTGGACAAAATTAATACACTGCTTATACAAGTCAACCTGTTCTAAGCGACCATCGAGCGGGATTGAGGGCTGAGGGAATGAGGTTTTACCTTTGTATGCAATTGGTTTTACCTTTCCTTACTCCCTTGATATGATGTACCAGAATGGCATCAAATAACGCTGGAAGCTAAGGGTACGTTATATTATCTCATATCACTACTTTTTTAGTTAAATAGTCCTGTAAGGGAGAGTATTTTATTAAATAAGTTTTCTTATGAAAATTATTTGGTTTTATCAGACCTGAAAGCGTATATATTTTCCTACCCGTGCGTCAAATTTAAAAATTATGTGAGAGCTATTTCATACTGTTTTTCTTCCCAAAATTTAACCAATGTTACTGCTTAACTACGAAGTTGAGAAAGTTAGTTTCCAATAAGGCATTTCACGAATGCACATGCAGTGAGACACAGAATGCGTAACCCTTCGTTACCTTAGTAACTAATTCTTACTGTAATCGATACTGGGTAGCTAGTTAGGTACTTTGTATTCGTTACTTCTGTAACCATTACATTGGTAACCTTTAACTATATTTTCTGGTCACCCCTAAGATATAGTGTCGTCTTCCTTTTTTTTTTAAATACAGTTCCAGAGTCTTGTCATGACTCCGCGCTGTATTCTTTGTCACCTTTTTCTATAATTTCCTCTTTTTTTCCTATTTGATTACCGTTTGCTTTTGCTTCTAATACACACACATGTACACATTTACAAGCACCATCCCCAAAGTGGGACTCGAACCCACGATCCTCTGCGCCACGAAGCACCAAAACGAGGCTTTTTAGCGAGCGCGGCCATGGGAACTGGCATCCTTGGTCTATGGGTAACATACTAGCCTCTGATTCCCAAAATCGTGGGTTCAAACCCGGCGGTGGGCGTAAAAATCCTTAGCATTGCTTCCTTTGGAAGTGAAGTAAAGCCATTCTCCCGTGTTGTAGATTTACGACATGCAAAAGCACCTCACGTTTGATAAAGAGGTCTCTGAGTAAAATTAATTGGTCTTTTACACCCAATAGACAGTAGAACGCTAAGAACCGCAGCAGCTAAAGAGCGTCCATAAATAAAACTCAATTTAATTTAATTTCTAAGACATAGTACCGCAGAAAGATTAGAGTGTGCGAAAACGTCATAGGCGATTTGCCTCAAAGTGTTGGTGTTAGAAATAACTTGTAAAAGAAATATCCATTCAGTTTATTTTAAATTGTCCATAGTTTTAAGTACATATTATACCGCGGTTAATATCGTAGTTTATTGACATGAATGTCGTACAAAAAAAAATTGTGGCCAGTCTTGTTTTCAATGAAATAACAGTCTTTTGGTATACCAGTATAATTATCACTTAAGATATGGATATCTATACCTGATTCATTTTTGTAGCTTCAATTTCATTCAAATCAAATTAAAGTAATTCACATTCAGTCCAGAATACAATGCATATAAAAACAAATTAAGGTTACTTTTTCTTTCTTTAACATGCATGTACAATGTATATAGCAGATAGAGAAAGTATTGTATTCCACTCAAATATTCAATACCGAGATTTTAATGGAAATATGTTCGGAGATCCCCTAAATAAAGGAAAGAGTATTTTGAGAATGAGGTCAATGGTATATACATGTTTGTTTGTGTTTGTGTGCGTTACATGCGTGTATGGATAGCGTAACTCAAAAACGAAAAGTGCGTTAAATACCATTGGTATCAATAATTGGTTTTAGGTTTAGCGTCTTCTAAGAATTCAACACGAAGATTTCCAAGAAAATCCCCCTACCACAAACTACTCTTTACATGTGAAAATTTTCAAATTTATCTTCTCAAAAAAGGTCCTAACGATTTCGATTAAAATAACTGTATTAAAGATATTTACATGATAAAATGAATATCTTGAATTTTAGCTTCTGAAGTCCTCTTCATTCCGAATGTCTTTTGCATAATTGGTTAAGCGTTAAATAAAGAGTTAGATAATAACTTGCTACGCAAAAGATGTAGATCTCGTCAACACACACACAATTTATATGCTTTTCGTTTTTGTTGTAGAGCTAACCGTTTCCGAGATATTGCTTGTTATTGGTTTCAATGTTAAAAAACGTGTTTCTATTGTTTTACTCCTGGCCATGCAAAGAAGCAAGTTTCAAAGATATTCGCATAGTGTCAGCTTTTAAAACAATTGACTACCGTCTTAGCATGATGTATTCCCTCAGTTCTCTTCTATTTATAAGGAACTAAGTAATAAGACCATTCTGTTAATCATTATCTCGATTAGCATTGAGGAGAAAGAAGAAAAATCTTTTGCAAAAAGTTTGTTTTTAGAACCAGTAGAGACAGTCATGTGAATGGAACATATCAAATTATTATTTACTATTTTTATGTTTGATAATAAAGATATACCTGTGGCATAATTAAGAAACAAGTGAAATTGGGATTATAGTCAAAGAATCAAACCTCCCTTGCTTCGGGCTCTACAGCAATTTAGTGATTGAATAATGCTCTTGTTTCCTAGCAATACTATTTTATAATATAAAACAATACATTTTCACACTTTCAAAATATTCCACATGTTTTATTTTTCATTTAATATAAGTATTTTCCAGAATGTGCACAAATATCAGTTTAATATTACAGGTGACAAAATTATCATGTTTCAAAATTATTTTTATGAAATAACGATTAAGTTTAGAGATGAAAATTTCTAACTGTGAAATAAAATTCATAATTCTACAATCAGGGTTATTGACACATCAAGTTTTAATATGTAGTTCAAAGTTTCAATTAAAAAAATCCCAACTAATTTTCTCAAATTTTGAAATGTGTAATATATTTTGACTCCAATATATTTAAATAATAGCTTTTATAAAATAATAACTTGCAAAGCATTTCTCGAATTTGTGCGAAATTTAGTATGCATATTAACATAACACCAAAAAAATCACAGTAAAAAAATTGAAATATCACCCCCTTAAAATAGAAACAATGATTTTTAAATATAAAATCCAAAATTAACAAATTTATACTTGGAAAGGTAAAAATAATTCCGTGTAAAATCTTATTGCCTTTAAACTATAGAATACTGCATTTATAACAAGCTAGTTTCGATAGTATAAATACTAAAAATCAGGGGTATCGAATATCTATAAATAGTGGAATCCTCCCTTCCGTAATAATAATATTAATAATAATCAATAATAATAATAATAATAATAATAGAGGAGGTCCAATTTCCAGTCAAATTGGTGTATTTATACTTCATTCACTTACTTTAACTTACGACTTCTAAACTTTAAAAATAGGACTGGGAAAAAGTGTTAACAAGTGATGGTCTGAACAATCTCAGAATGAAAAAAGATGAAAAATGTCACGTCTAGAATCTATTGCGCAAATAAAAAGGGAATTTATATTACCATATTTGTGTAACAAGCTCTGGGAACTCTTTGGAGTTACTTCCCTACCCATTTAGAGATGAAGATCTTATCATTGACCTTTTTCTGAACTTTTCATAATGGCTTAATCTGCATACTTATAAGTAGCGTTCTGAGATCAGAAACGGTTTACCGTTCTAGTTGTCACATTCACATCACTTCTGACAGGAAGGTAAGGAGTTTATGATCCGTATCCTGGCAATTAAAAGGATGAAAGCACACGTATTGTGTTTCCGGTACTGAACGGTCATTAACTCAGAAGGTGCACGCCTTTTGAGAAGTCGGTCACCCTGTTTCATCGATCGTATTGGTAAACAGTGATGCCATGAATATCACTAAGTAATTAGGACACAGGACGGCACAAGGTATACTAAATTAATAGTCTGTTTAGAGCGTGCTTCAAGCGGCTTTCTTTCAATTAAATCTTGAATAGATATTCCCCTGAAAGTCTGTAATGCAAGTAAAAATAATATGCTGTGTTGCATTTACAAGAGTTTCTCTACCTGTTGTGCAAAAGATATTTCTTCAATCCACGTCAAGCTAAACGAGATAAATATTAACACAATTGGTCTTACTATTCAGTTCGTTAAAGGCAGAAGGAAAATTAAGGAATATACCAGCTTAAAGCGAAAGTCAAATCTTTTAAATACCGATAGATATGTGAACAATTGAAATTCGGTTCGCTTTGCATTTCCAGAAAAACAGCGAAAAATCGAAGAGTGACCTGTTTGAGAAGATGCGTTTACAATTGGCACAAATAAAAACTAACATCTCAGAAACGGTGAAATCTACAACACAAATGTATGTGACATAAATTGTGTGTTTTAGCGATATTAACATTTATGTGCAGTAAGGATTTATACATCTCTTACGGTTTACCAGTTATGCAAAATTCTGCAAAAATCATCCAGAAAGAACAAGACTTCAGAAGCTATTCCCGTAAAATTAAAGGTATTCATTTTATTTTTTATATAAGTAGCTTTAATATACGGCATTTTAATCAAAATGGTTAGAGCCATTTTTGAGGGGAAAAAATTGAAATTCTTTTCCAAGTATAATTTAGTTTGGGGTGGGGAAATTTACTTGAAAATCTTCATGTGGCATCCTTTGAATATACCAAACTAAAAGTGGAATTCCAAAGATTAAAAAATCGATTTATATTTCTTTGATAGTTTGATATTTAACGGTATCTAAGTTTTGAGCTATGCTGTCCACAGGTGTGCACACACGCACACATCAAATATGCAAAATTACACACAGACACACACGGACCTTTTTCTTAAAGTGTTTTTTGGGCTCATGGGAACTCAAAACCTAAATTTCCGTTGAAATCTAACTTTTTGGTAGAATACAATACCTTTTCTATACATATGTACATAGTACATATTGAGAAAGTAATACACTGTTGATGAAGGATGTACAATCCATGTAATAACAATAATAATAAAAAATAATAGTAAAGTTAATAATAAATTATATTTCAATAGTGTTTACCTTCTCTCCAAAACAAAAAAAAGAAAGAAAGAAAAAAGCATAGAGTACTGAGAATGTATTTTATAGAAGAAACAGCTAGTATTTCAAAATTTCTTTTATTTTTTACTTTCTCTAGCACTTATGCACAATGCAGATAGAAAAAGTATTGTATTCCACGCAAAAACGATACCAAAATTTTAGTTTTGAGACATCCTAAAAAAAATATTCTATAAAAAATGTCCGTGTATTCTATGGTTAGCGTAGCTCAAAAACGAAAAGTCCGTTTAAATACCAAATGTAGGTACAGTGTATCTTCCAAAAATGCAACGCAAATATTTTCAAGAGAATCCCCCATAGCCTAACTATCCATTACTGGAACATTTTCCGGAATTTTGATTTTCTCCAAAAATACCTCTAACGATTTTTATTAAAATGCCATATTTTTATGAAACACGAAATGTAGATCTCATTAAAACACTCAATTTTGTACTCATAAATTTGTGTAACTCATCAAAACACACAATGTATGTCCTATATATTTTTTGTAGTGTTAATGTTTCCAAGATATTTGTTTCAAACTACTTACTTTTCTCAAGTGGAAACTTAACTACCGTTTCATCACTTCTGTTTTACTCCCAGGAATGCAAAAGAGAATCAAATTTCAATTGTTTCACATATCTATAATTTTTAAAGGATTTAACTGTCGCCTGATATATTCTCTATTTACTTCTATTTACAAACAAATACCGTTTATGTCATTGTTTATCTCGAATAGCATGAGATGATAAAGAAATAGCCTTTTATAAGGAGAGTTGTTTGTGGATCAGCTAGAGAAAACCTTGTGAATGGAAAGGTCAGATTCTGATTTGATGTGAGTGCTCGACAAGAAAACAGCTAACAGATTGGTGATATTAGAACAAATTTTACATTTAGTACTTCATAATATCAGGTTGGCTATAAGGAGCCCCACTTTCTACATATGAACTAGATGTATCATGTTATCAAAGAGGATACGCTTAAATTAGGCTCACTGTCACTTAAGAGAATATCCTATGAAGGTAAGAATGTTATATTAGATATATTAATAGTATACTTTATTATTACTATTATTGTATACAACTACCTTTTAAAAACATAAAACATTTTATTTCCATCCACATTACTTTCTCTTCTGGTTCTTCAAACAAACTGTTCTTGCAAAATAATATTTTTATCTATATATGCTAATCGAGATAAGCCTTAGCAAATATTGTTTTATTACTTGCTTCCTTGTAAGTAGAGGCGAAATAAGGAATACCATAGGCTAACGTAATAGTCAAATCTTTTAAAAGCTGTCGCAATGTAAAACGATTGAAATCCTTGTATGGCCAGGAGCAAAACAAAAGGGATACGAAACGAAACATTTATTTCCATTTGAGAGAAGTTCAAGTATTTTAAATTGAAACTAATAAAAGGGGATATATCGGTTACTTCTAAAAAACTATATGATATAAATTTGTACTTTAATCAGATCTACACTTTCTGTGCAGTAAGTTTGGTTTATCTCTTACTGTTTACCAGTTATACAAAAGTCACACAGAAAAAAGAGGTCTGTAGAGGCCATTCCCATAAAATTAAAGATCAAATACAGTTCGGTTGTCATGAAAAGAAGTTTAAACATGTGTCTTTTTAATAAAAATCGTTAGAACAATTTTTTGATTCAATCAACATTTTCGAAAAATGTACCATGTAAAGGATGGTTGGGAGGGTAGGATATTCTTGATAATTTTCATTTCCCGTCCCTGGAAGATACTGAACTTAAATACCAAGTTTGGTATGTAACTTTTCGTCTTTGAGTTAAAGCTGTCCAAAGACAAACACACACACATGCGAATCTTTTTCTAAAATGTGCTTTTTTGAATTCCGGGTCCTCAAATCTCATATTGAATTTTTGAGTGGAATACAATACCTTCTCTAGCGCTATGTACATTGCATATCGTGCTAGAGAAACTAAAATGGAATCTATGTAGTTGTGGTGTAAAGCGTAATTCAACCAATGCTTTAAATGATAAGGTATTTTAAATATTTATGACTGGAGAATTTTGTTTGGCTCCGAGATAAACGAAAGGTGAACAGATGTCCCTTTAGCTATGAAAATCGTATTATGATGTAACCAAATATTTTGGAACGGTTTAAATAATTCTTTAGCACTAAACCATCTATAATACAATCCTTTATTCGAGTGTCTTTTCCTGATGACTGCACGCACTGCTTAGCTTCACTATCTTCTACTAACAGTTGGATTCAAGTTACTTATATTTTTTGAGGTGAGGAAATGAAACTTTTGTAATCTTTGAAATAATGAAATACACTAGCAATATGTGGAAGATATACCGATTGTACAATCATGAATTAATAACACTCGTTTATGTATCAGCAAGATAAACCTTTAGTGGTAAAATGCAATGTTACCAACCAGGGCGCTGTTTCACACTATTTATAAACTTTCGTACACATTAAAACTTTCCAAATTACACAATTTTTATTTTCTCTACATCGTATATGGTACATGGGTACATAAGGTATTGCAATCCACCCAAACATTGGTTACCGAGATTTCACTGAAAATACATGTTTAATGTTCCCCTGCATAAAAAAAAAATAGAAAAAGGTTTCAGTGTGTGTCCGTGCGTCTGTGAACACGATAACTCAAAACGAAGAGTAGGTAAAATACTGAACTAGGTATTTAAGTTTAGTATCTTCAAAAGATACACACAATATTTTGAGGAAAATTGCCCCCATCTCAAAATTCCCTTTACATGCAAAAATTTAAACATTTCTGATTTTCTCAAAAATGGCTCTAATGATTTTGATTACACCCCGAATATTACAGATGTTTTCATCACAAATAAAACATTTATATTGAGTTTTCTGGAAATAGCCTCTGCAGACTTTTTTATTGTGGTTAAATTTAGCTGATTTTTGCACAACTGGTAAATCATAAAATATAGACAAAAATTTACTAGACAAAAATGTAGGTATCGTTAAAACACTCATTTTTTTGTCGCATATATTGTTTTTGAGGAGTTGACGATTTCCGAGATATTCTTTTTTGTTGATTTTAGTTTTAAAATACTTAAAACATTTATCATATAGGGATTTTTAAACTCTTGGCCATGAAAAGAGATGGATTTTAACCACATGGCACCACATCAGTTTAGCCTAGTATATTCCCTTATTTCCCTTCTAGTTACAAGGAATCAAGTATTTGACCACTTCTGCTAATGTTTATCTCAATTTGAATGAAGTAGGTAGAAGAATAAGGTTTTTAAAATAATTTTTATAGGGATGTAGAGAAAATCCTCAGAAGGGAACACATCAGATTTATACAATCAAAGTTTGGTATCTTGTAAAGCTTGAGGAACTTTTAAATCCAAATAAACAATGGGCCAACGTAAATATCATGCTCATTCTGTTCTATTCCCGTATCGAAACGCAATCAATCACGCATTTAGAAAACCACTAAAGATCTAGTTTAAGTCTGCATACTTCTATAAAATTCAATAACTGCTACCTGTGATCAGTAAATAGACTAGAATTTCTGGCATTCGTTGGAGTTTAGATCGTTATAGCATAGAAACAAATAAATAAATAAATATATTAATAAAACAAGTCCTTCTTTCGCAGTATTATATCTGAAAGGAAGTAATCACAGTAGAAACATTGCCACCAAATGGGAACAAATTACTAGTGGATTGTTATCATAATGTTAAAAATTAATAAAAAAAAAGGCCTTTGATTTGGCCTGGGTTAAACCAATCATCTATATACACCAACAAATTCCCGATTATTGCTGTATTTTGTAAACCGAGTTTGCTCAGCTTTGAGCGAAATATTTGGAACGTCATTAGATCAAGCAAAGACGTCCATCCCAGCCAGCTAATGTATTTCGATCCTGTCCCTTCGAACTAATTTTACCGCACTCGGGCGTTTATATTACACGCTTCACTCATGTGTTTTGATGGTTATATATTCAGCAAGGTTCACGTTGCCCAACTTTGGCTTCCCGTATCAGTTTGAAGATTGCGCGACCCTAGTCGGGACAGGGTGAAAGGCGCGCAGGGATCAGGTGGGCCCGTGAGGTCATGCTCCGACGAAAATACTGAGAAAAATTGCCAACATTTGGATCTTCAGTCAACGATTTTCAGTCAAGAGTTGGCAAATTATCAAATTCTTATCTCAAATCATGTATCTGAAGTTTTTCGTGAGCTTTACAGATAGCACATTTTAAGGGTTTAGTATTAGCCTTAGCCCACAGTGTTCCTTGGGGGCACGAGCCTCTCTCTAAGCCACTTCTGGCTTGGTATGGCAGTTCTGGTTAGCCATTCCAGGAAGGATCCGACTTTTGATCTTAACCGCTCAGGTAATTTGTTGTAAATAACATTTTATTCCCTATTATAAAGTACACCATTGTTCCAAAAGTTAATTTAGCAAGTATTTTGGTCCGTTGTATGCACTTTAATACTTGGGTCTTTAGACATTATTTATTTGTTCTACTGATTAACACTGCTTATCATGGTTAAGGTACTTATGTACTTGTGTTCCGTGAAGCTGTCTTGATGTGATGCTGCCATTTCCTTTTGTCTTTCACTGTGGCGGTCGATCTGTTGGCGAATGTTTTCTTGAGATGGTCTGACCATCTTGTTCGTTGACGTCCCGTTCTTCTTCGTTCTGTCCTCGGTTCCCATATCGTTAGTTTATGCATCTATGGATTAGGGTCTAGCCTCATATGTCCAGTCCATATCTCCATTTTTGGTAGTTGCGCTTCTGTGCTGCGTCTGTTATTTGTGTTATTCTTCTAATTATGTCGTTCCTAATTCTCGCTCCCCATTAGCAATTAATCTTAATCGAGGATCGCAATTATTTGAATAATCGGATCTCGACGTTGATCCTCCACAACTCAAGGTACATTATGGCCAAGTAAAAGAGTTCAAGCATTGGAGTCAGGATGAAAGACAATTATGTTAGCGAACTCTAACTCATAGACAAACCAGGACCGTAACTCGAGTCGGCCGTTTAACAAACCACTTCATTCATCCCTGTTAATTTGTTGGGGTGTGTTAGTTCATAGTTCTACATACGTTCTATATATTGATACTTTAAGCCAACTGCTTGAGAATTCCCTTGCCTGGTTATGACATTACACAGCAAACATTGACACTAAAAGAGACTTACATTTATAAAAGAGCCATGCCTGCAAAATATTCCATATATCTCTGGAGACATACAAATGTATTAAAACAAGATAGAAAAAGTGTATATCTTAAACCTGGTTGCGATTCCCGATAACAGCGAAAATGAAACGTAAATACTAACAAGAAATATTTTAATGAAATATGAATTGCTGAAATTAAACTATTAGGGAGCGTTACAGTATTGGATATGGCAACAAATAATAATAATATTTTAATAATAGAACCAGCTGAAAAATATAATGCCACACTCAGGTTTGAATACGATTTTTCCGTCCTCTGTGTGGTCGCTCTAACCATTAAGCTACTGTGACAACATACCTGTATGACATTCAATCCTACAGTTGTCCACTCCTGTAAAGCCTTTGGAAAAAAATATTTCTTTACATATTTCGTAGAGGAAACCGTATTCTAAATGTTCTTGAAATTCCAAACTCTTTTCGTGACATCGCCAAAAATAACTGAATAGCAACAGCACAGCGGATGTACCGGAACTGGAGAATGGCACTTAACACTTATTTGGGATAAACTGTGTGAGTTTAAACACTCTATATTTATTTGCAGTATGTTTGTTATTGTTTTGTTTTTTTAGTAACCTCTTGACGTTTATCAGCTATGCATAGGTACCTACAAAAACCTTCCGAATGAAGAGGATTTCATAAAATATTCCCAAAGAATTAAAGATAAACATTTTAAATTTGTACTGCAAATGTCTTAAACATATGGAATTCTAATCAAAATCATAAATCATTAACAGCCAGTTTTGAGAAAATCCAAAGGTTTCCATGTGAAGCATATTTTGTAGCGGGGGGATTTTCTTGAAAAAAGTATCGCATCTTTAGTAGAGGTATTTAAGTACCAAGATTATTTTTTCGACTTTTGGTTTTTAGTTTTGATCACGGACAGATACACGCGAGCACACATACACACACGGAACTTTTTCTAACAATGCTGTTTTATTCGGGTGAACTGTATATTCCGTGAAATCTCGGACTTTTTGGATGGAATTCAATCTTCCTCCAGCCAGAAGGTAAGTGGTAAAGAAAGTACATAAAATGAGAGAGAAAAAAAAGTGGGCGAGAGCTACCCGGATTAACTGAAAGGATTCGTAAAGCTGGAAGAATCAAACCAGGAAGGAAGAGGAGAAGAAGAGAAAAAGAGGTGTAAGTGAAAATGAAACGTTGCATGCCTTTGATATTTGTTCTATAAATTCCACTGGAAAGTGTGTAAGTATCAGTGTTCATACTTGAGGAAGCGTGGAAAGATAACAAAAAAGTGGGACATTTTTGCAAGTTTATTTCACATCTCTGTAAAAAGTATTTCGTTCCCATAGCACATCGCCGAGTACCAAAGGGATAAAATGCTCTAACATATTCTGTACTATTATCTTCTATATAGTTGAACACAAAAGGTAATCGTGTTTGTCTCAGAATTTGTTGACAAGCTCTCCTTAAGGCGTAAAGTATTTTATGTCTAGTACCTCCATTCCTTTGGATCATATGGTGAGACGATGGTAATATCATGATTGTTCCAGAAGGTGATATAATGCTTCAAAAAATGAAACAAACCTTATCATCCACTATGGAGCGTTTAGAATCCACGATGCCATCTTGATGAATTAAACTAACCCACTCACCTACCCTGTTTAGTCACTTTCTTAATATACGTGGTGTGGAAGAAAGCCACGTCATTTTTCCACTATCTCGCAATTGCCGAATTAATATTTGGAGTGAAGCCTGCTTGTTTGGCGTGAAATTACACGAAAATCATTACCCGAAAATCAGTTTATTTACACACACATTCACACACGCTAACCTTACAAACCTGCCCAACTTGCTTGGATGATACCACTGGATATTACTAAAAACGAATTACACAACAATCTATTTACACACATTAACACAGATAAAAGAGTGTAGTTTCTGTGTTTTGGTTAATTATATTTTCAGCTCTACGGTTGTGATTCCATAGCATAAGAAAGTGTCAAAGCAAACGAAGTACTTTTGGAATATTTGAATATAAATTGCTGTGTGTTACGGACGGATAAACTGTTCATTCCTGTTCCAACTCCTTCAGTTGTTCTTATAATAATCAGTAAGATAACGGAAACCAAAATACACCTGATAAATCCTTAAATATTTGTAATACCGCCATAAGGTGTCAGTTTCTTGGTACCAGTATATAAATAATGCATTCATAAATTTACAATTAGTTTTAATGATGGGACGGTATTAGAAATGTTTTTACAAACAATAAATTCAATGAATAATTGCGTAAATTTGTTGTCTCGGAGATATTTAGACCTAAAATTACCTATCTGTCAATAACCGCATATATTTAAGGAAGGCAATACCCGTACCAGGTGGAAATATCCCTTCATGCGGTAAAATATTTTCAGCACTCAACGGGACTATTTCAAAGCAAAACCAATCAATGGAAGCTGGAGTGAGTGACTTTCGTTTTAACCTTCTTTACTTATTGACGGAGACGATGAACGGGTTAACTTTTAAAAATGCATGTTGTATATATTCTGGGCTTTGTTTTCGACTTATCCTTATGCTGTACACAGAATCGCTAAACACACTACACATATGCATACACACACAAAACGTTTCTAAAATGTGGGTCTCAAAACATTCGAAATTGAATTTTTGGATGGAATACAATCTTTCCTAATATTATTCTAAGTATGTAATAACCTGAAAGGCTTCAACGCTAATTTCGTTTTATTTTGAAGATAATTTCAATTATGTTTTTTAAACGACGAAATGAAATAAAATGAACACAGTTTTATTCAAATATTTAAAAATGGTGTAATCAGATTATGCAAGGAAGTTATATAAACTAAAAACATTTGTATTTCTTAAGAATAAAAGAGTAGTTCAGATTTTTAAACCCTTTGCTGCACTCAAATTACGAATTGGGCATCGTGTAATGAAAATCCTAGCGCATTCCGGTGGAAATAGATCTTGTCTAATACCTATTTGGAGAAGAAGAAACATGTGTGAATAGAAATACAACGAGAATAGAAGATCGATTGCATTGGCAAAGTGTCAGCAGAAACGATATATGCATAAAGATTTACAATTTAATCGCGATGTGGCTTCTTATCATCTACCTGACATATGACTTCTTCCTCTTGGAAGTCGTCTTGCTTTTTACATGGGGGTCGTCCGACATCACATCTGACTTATAAATATTATAAAAAACTATTCTTTCAACGTGTTTTATATTTTAAATTTCTGTTATTTTATTACTGAAGTTATAAATATTCAGCTACTCTTGCAGGGTGTCGAATGCTACTTGATCGTGAAGGGTATATCCATCTACATGCCTCTATCATTTCCTCTACCTCCGACGTCACCAACATTTTACCTTTGAATGTAACAGAGGGGAAAAATTTGCTCGATATTCCTGCGAATCGCCTACTGTGCACTTAGTGAACAATTGGGTGGAAGCAAAAACAAATAATTCCTTCAGTCGTGTGGCAGTATGCAACATCTTGCGTTAGAAACCAGTAATCCACCTTTCACAAGTTAATACACCTATTATAGGTTCATGATTAGTGGAACAACTGTTCTATTAGGTCTGTTGCATTAGTATTTATTCTTCGGATATGAACATATACATATATGCACAAGTTTGGTGGTGAATGGTATTCGTAACATAAATAATTGCAAAAAGTGACAACTGTATAGTATTAATACAATAAAGCACATGCTCTTTAAGTTGACTAATACTTGTAATGCTAATAGAATGAGAATTAATTTGTAACAAACACAACTTTATAGCAATGAATATAAACGGGCATCTTAGTAATTAATTGGTACCAAATACAACGCGAAGGTAATGCTCTTCTCCTTGGTACTCACACATGTAATAACGCTACAAATTTAATTTTCTGAGTGCAGAACTTTGCCGAAAACTAAACACTTATTTCGCCACTTTCTGTAAATAAGAAAAATTCCTCTTAGGCAGGCATAAACGCAGGAGTCGCTGGCTTTCTATTCGCGATATTATAAACTACTACACGACAGAGACACTCCCTGCTTTCACGTGTTTACCCACTGAATGTACGGACACAAAATCAAGCGAGTGGGTAAGACCTATATCATCTGATAGTTTTAGAACTGAATTTTCTCCACCGCATTTTAGCATAGTTATTAGTTTATAATTAGTTTGTTTATCATATTATTCTTTTTTATTTAGTTCCGTGTTATTGTTCCATTTTCCTCTTAAGTCTGCTTTATGGATTGATGCTACATGGTTTTCAATAATCTGCAGGTTATCATACTTTCCCTTCTACCATATTTTCTTTCCGCAGTTTCCCTAAATTGTGTTTCCCTATGTTTTAGGTGCACTTTCAGGTTTTGCGGACTTGATTTTGAGCCACTGCCGGAAGATGGCGCAGATGTTTACTACTGCGGATTTTAGAGAGCTGCTTATGTTGCATGGGACGTTTATTACCCACTCTGTGGTGTCTATGGCCGTTTTCTTCTGTTTTCTCTTCACTTCATTCCCCTTGTGCGTAATAGCCACGGTTGGCATGCAAAACATTTCTGTGTTCGGTTCATATTTTTCGAGTGAGATTACTACCGAAATACGCTTCTTAGATAGGAGTCAAACTAGGTTCATTAGATTTTGCTCGCTGTTTATTGAATGCTATCTCTCTCTCCTTACTTTGTGCGACAATTTAGCCACAAGTAGAAGTTCTGTACGGCTTACGGAGAAATAGATAATTAGTCTTTCGTCCTGCGCTGCATATTTTGGGTGTCCAATGCATTTTACTGTTGCTATGTAAGGAAAATAAATTCACATTTTTAGGATATCTTAGTATAAGCCATACATTTCACTACTTGCCATAGAAGATGTGTTTTATATAACTATACACATAAATTAATGAAACTGATTTTTTAAAAAATAACAACTAGAAATAAACCCCGAAATAATTACCACACAAAGTATCAAGTGGTTACAATACAACATAAATAAACCTCTGAAAATAAATAAACAAATTAAAATTCCTCCATGCTCAGTAGAATATCCAAAGGGAAATAACTATAATATTGACACTACCCCAAATGTGGTCGAATACAAATTAATTAGGTACTGATTATCATAATATTATGAATTAATAAAATGTCATTGAGCTAGCTGGGTTATACCAATCCACCATCCTTATATATCAACATGTTCTCGACCTTTGCTACGTTTTGATTTACACAGATTTGAATATCAGTAAATAAGTTGCAGTCTTAAAACATCGTTTTGAACATTCCCCGTCCGAAAAAATTTGACTGCGTTCGGGCAATTTAGGTTATACGCTCCACTCATACGTTTTGATGGTTGCATATACAGCAAAGCTCAAGTTGCCCCTCTTGGTTTCCTTCTCAAGTAAGATAGCTATTAGCCAGAATATAAAATGAAATGACGTTTTATTTATGGGCGCTCTTTAACTGCTATGGTTCTCAGCGTCCCATTTTATATTAGGCGTGAAAGACCACATAATTTTGCTCAGAGGCCTCTCTATCAGGATTGAGGTTCTTTTACATGTCTTAAATCTATGACACGGGACCCACGGCTTTACTTCCCTTCCGAAGGAAGCCATTCTAAGGATTTTTACGCCTGAAAAAATCCATCGTCCTCCGCCGGGTTTGAACCCACAACCTTGGGTATATGAAGTTAATGTGGTAACCATTACACCAGGTAGGGCGACTACCACAATATACTTGCATAGGTCGGGTCCGCGAGATATCCACATCTCGTGTACCTGTATTTCTTATAAGGTAAGGACTCATTTTCATTGTAATTGTAAGAACCTGAATCATTATAAAACCAATTGTATCAATTGCGAAGTTATTTATCGAATTGCGCGATATTAGCTGCAGTTAGATCCACCGCAAGCTATTGGCACCATACAAATCTGGTTCTACAAATTATGCAAATAGCAATACAAAAGTGCAACAAAAACAAAAAACATCAAAACGACATAGGTAAATTGGAGGTCAACTCCTTCTGGCTACTTCCGCTACAATGCGGAGTGAAGCGGATAACTCCGGAGCTAACTGCACTGGTAGTTATAACAAAAAGAAAATTGCTCAGACAACTGCAAATCCTAGTACGAAAATTTGATCGAATACAAGTAAATAGAAAACCGCACCTGGAATATTTCGAAGTTGGTTAGAGTATTTCTTTGTCAGGTGACGGAAAAACTTCTAAATAGTGAGATCACCAAGCTCGCGGTATATTCGTTCCAAAGAACCAAGGAGCATACCCGCTAGGTACAGAAATAATGAACTAATCAACAGTGAAGTACATTTAGGCGCTGAGTTTGGCTTCTATTTAATTCAATCTCTACTTACCTAACCCGAATTATTCCTCTAGTTGAAGCAAGTCGGCAATACTGCTGCACAAAGCTCGCAGAAAAGCTCTTTAATGAATATGGAGGGGAGCATGAATAGCTTGATAATGCGTAATGGTTAATCCATGTATCAACATGAGAATGCATTCGTAGAGAATGTATAACATGCCACAACATTTCGAGCACGAGTTTCGATGGAAATACTAGTCTTACACTCCCATGTAAGTACAAAAAAAAAACAGATTTTTTATGTGTAGAAACATACATGTGTGTGAGCAAGATGTTTCAAAAGTCAATTAAATACCAAACTTGATATTTAAAGTTCAGCATCTTCCAAGGATGCAGCACGAAGACTTTTGGAAAATCCCTACACCCTAAACTATCCTTTATATAGAATAATTTTCCAAATTTTCAATTTTCTTAAAAATGGCTCAAACGATACCTATATTAATGATATTTACACGGCAAATAACATATACCCTGAATTTATTGCGAATAGCTTCTTAATTTTGAATGATTTTGCATAACTGGCAAACCGTCAGATATAGAAAGGTTACTGCACAAAAGATGTAGATCTGGTTAAAACATGCAATTTATGCCATAGTCGCTTTTTAGATTTAACACTTCCGAGATATTCCTTTTTATGTGTTTATTTATTAAATTCTTATACAAACGGGAGTTGCTATTCGTTTCATACCTCTTTTATTTTACTCCTAGCCATGTTAAGAGAACTGGATTTCAATTACATTCCATAGCGACCGTCTTTTAAGGACTTGACTATCGCTTTAGCCCATCCTTATTTCTCTTCTATGTATAAGTTTGTAAGTAATAAGATCATTTTTGCTAGTTTACGTGCAAAACTCTAGAGAATACCATGTGGATTGCACACACATATTAGCATATAGTTCATAATTTAAAAAAAATTACATCGCGAATTCCTTAACCTTTGTCCTCGGGAACACAATCTGCTCAACTTTAGTTTTGCTTGCAGGTTCTTTCTTCAATTAATCTAGGGCCCTTTAAAACGACTTCCAGCCATGCAGTTTTATTATCATTCTTCATCTGATTTCTATTTTCTCCATTTTGTTATTCATTTCAGCCCCTATCTCCGCTTTAACCCGGCTAATACTTTTTAAAACATTTGCTCCACTGTGGCGCTTAAATCCCACTTCTGACACCAGTGTCACTTTATCCACTTTTCACTGACACTTATGGCATGTAATGTAGTTAGTTTTCACTATCACTTCACCAAATAATTGTCATAAAGGTGAAATGAAGCACATGCGAAGTGCCTTTTCTTCCACCTACTTCATTTGCTGAGGCGTTGAACGCTTCGTTAATCTCGTAGTAGCAGCACTCACTATATTTCGCAACTGTCATTAAAAACTTACTAGTAGAACACCATTTGATGTTGCATCAGAACAACTGATCTATCACTTGCTGATTCCCTGAGTCACAGTGTCTTACGAGAGAGTTCTAGAATGTTCAGAGATGGAGTGACGCTTCTGCTGTTTACGCTAGGTGAGACCGCTGACTGTTAATCGATCGGTCGGAGTATTCGATAACTGAGACCTATAGTGCGTTAATCTTAAATGTTTTATAAACTCAAATTTTTCCAAACATTTTCCATTTAAAGGGTGTATTGAGATGAAGGTTTGTTTGGAAATATTTTATGTCGCATTTATAGAAGATGCCAACTTAAACACAAGTTTGCTATTTATGGAATATATAGTTTTACTGTTGTTTACACACAGGCAGACACATACACGTTCACACATAGACACGGCCCTTTTTCTAAAAAATGTTTTATTTAAATTCCGGAGACCTGAAAATATGTACTTCCGGTAAAATCTCGGATTACAAGTTTTGAATGGAATACAATAACTTCAACTAGGTCGGTGCAAATAAAGTTGATGTAGTCCCTCTGGGAGAGCTGGTCTGGGGTGTACTCAGCCTCGTGAGGTTCCTGGGGGGCCAATTGAGGAACTACTTGATGAAAAAGTAGTGGTTCCATGTTGTGCAGACCGCATTAACCGGCCGGGAAGGACTCGGAGCGCTAACATCGTTCCAACCTCGTGTCCCACCCATGACTCCTGTAATGGGCAAGAGGGATGACGTAGTGGTCACGTATTTTTATTGATGGCAAATTATTAAAGTAATTATAGAAAAACTTGCTGTGTAGATCATTGACCGTGTATGCATATTTCAGATACAAGTTGAAGGTGACAAAGAGAAACAAAAGAGAAAGTTAAAGAAAAAGAAAAAGAGAAAAAAAACATAGAAATAAATTAACTTCGACCAACTGAACAAATTTGATTTTCTTTCGCGCCCTTTAGTCAGGAAATTGCCCATGTGTTACGAGTTCCTCTGGCTAGCCAGTAGTTCTCTACATGTCAACCTTCTTTTAATACATAAACATTTTTCTTTTAGTTTAATTGTTCGTTGGTTCTTCCACTGTACACATTCCTCCAAAATACGTCTCTAGTTTTCTTCTAAATCACAGAATAGATAGACATTCCTATACCAGAATTGACTATTATTTTCTGTGCTCTCCAACCTCCCAGCCTATACCATGCCATTCCTGATCTTGCCTTTTTTCCTAAGTGAAGTATATATACCTATTTACCCCAATTCAGTTTTATTTCATTTGCTAGAGTTAGAGAGGGTTTAACTATAAAACTCGAATAAATTTCCTGCCGGCTGATGTCTGTTAATCTTCTTATGGTATCTTTCCATATATTTTTGTCCTTTGTTTCGCGTCTTTGCCTTACTGACACATGCCTATTCTTATTAAACCTCTTTCCTGTTCAGCAGCCCAAGACTAAAGTATACTAAACTATACTGTACAATTATAATTTTAAATTGTAAATTTTCTGCAAGGGAAAGTGGAGTTAGGCCACTTTAGCTTACGCGAGCTATTGGGTGGGTGAATGACCAATTCAGAAGGGTGCTGCCCACGCTCTCAGCACATGAGAATGGCGTTACCTCTCGTTGATTCGTGTCCTCTGTTTTTAGATGCGACATCACGAGTGTCCCAGCAATAACGTTATTAACAGCGACATAATGAACAAGTGGCATTTTATTAGAACTTGCCGCTGGCTGCGAACCGTGCCAAGGTCCTTCTGCACCCAGCTGGAGTTACTCTTAACTACAGAGTTACAGATACCGCATGTCTGTTGGTGGTATGCATACAATAGAGCTCAGAAACAGTTAAAATAGGAACATAAATCGAAGCTCTGGATATTTGACAATCTACGAAGGCCGTTTTTTTGTAATCTCCGATAGGCTATAAATAAAAGAAAAGTTCATAGAAAACAATTATTTTATTACTAAAAGTTTTGTATACTTATGGTTACTTTTCAACATAATCACCGAAAAGATTGAGACATTTATCGTAACCTGTGCACAAGCTTTACAATACCCGATTTCAAATGAGTATTGACGTTGTTTTGAAGATCTTCATTGGTTTGAAAGTGTTGCCCTCCTAACCACGTCTTCAGGTCAGGGAAAAGGTGAAAGTCGCTGGGTGCCAGGTCAGGACTGTACGACGGATGATCGAAAATGTCCCATTGAAATTGTTCAAGGAGGCGATGTGTTGTGCCAGTAGTGTGTGGACGAGCGTTGTCATGAATCAACACAATTTCTGAAGTCAGCATTCCTCTTCGTTTGTTTTGAATGGCGCTCTGCAAACGTCGTAAAGTACGAAGATCTTCAAAACAACGTCAATGCTCATTTGAAATCATTGACGGCAACATTTTTTGAAGTGGGTATTGCAAAGCTTGTGCGCAGGTACGATAAATGTCTCAAAATTTTCCGTGATTATGTTGAAAAGTAAACATAACTGTACAAAACGTTTGGTAATAAAATAATTGTTTTCTATGAAGTTGTCTTTTATTTATAGCTTATCGGAGGTTGAAAAAAAAAAGCGCCCTCGTACTTATAGTACATAGAATTACGATGGCTTGACTTTAATGATATTAAGGAAATTTTACTCTCTTTGCTACCTACACGTATTGCAAGGAGATATTCACCTCGTAATGATAGCTAATATCATCTAAACAATAAATTAAGATGACAATTTAGCTCAGCTATTAAAGCGCCAATGCAATAGCCGAGATTAGGCAATTTCAATCAATCGCGGTCATCTGATTGGAACAATATTGTCGAAACATCTTATCGCAGCTGATGTTCATTTCTTTGAAATCTTGTCGCAACGGACGTTCGTTTGTTTAATCTCCTGTCTTGATTATTGGTAACAAGGTGCCAGTCCAGTCAGCCGTGACATGTTTGAAACGGTTTGGTCAGGCGACCGTACAAAAAATAAAATAAATCATTAATGAAGCCATACCCGTCATTTCGGATAAAAAACGCGCTGATATATGGAAACAGGTCCTGCAATTTTGCTTAGAAAGAGCTCACAGGCTTTTATGTGACACTACAATGGAAAAAGTAAATACCATTTTACAAGATTGGGCAATCAACATGAGGAAAGTGAATGGAGAAGACTACAGCTATCGATATCTGTATATTGGGTGTAGGCACGGTCGGCCATATCATAATTCAGGAGGCAGTGAAGAAAGAAATAAAACAACAATAGCAACAAAAACAAAAACAAAAGAAGTCGGTAAATAAAAATGGTCGAATGCATCACCTACCATTTGAGAATATATATATACATTATTAAAAGTCTATTTCACTGAATTGTATTATCAATTGTCACTTCCATCACTTATGATATTATAATTACAAATATTGCATTCAATTAACTTGCTTTTCTCTTCCTTCTCCAAATTATTCTTATAATTGTTTTCTAAAAAATCTGATGTGTTATATTCACATAACCTTCTCTATATCTCTGCAATAAATTATTTTTAAAAAGCTTAAGCTTCTATTTACTTCCTGCTAATCGAAAAACTATTAGCAGAAATAGTCTTTTTTCTTGCTTTATTGTAAGTAGATGCGAAATATGGGAGTACCATAGGTTAAAGTGATAATCAAAAGCTGGTTGCTATGTGACTGAAGTTCCTTTGTTTGTACGAACACGAGTTCACAAAGTCCTGTATGAGAAATGTATAAGTTTTTACTTTCTCTATACTCACTATGTGCATAGTGTATAGAGAATGTATTGCACTCCACCAAAAAATTCGATACAGATATTTCACCGGAAATATATGCTTTAGGGTCCCCTGTATCCCAAAAAAGTATTTTCAGGAAAAGGTCCGTGTGTGTGTGTGTGTGTGTGTGTGTGTTCGTGTGTCCGTGTGTCAGTGTGTCCGTGTGTCTGTGAACACGATAACTCAAAAACGAAAAGTCGGTAAAATACCAAACTTGGTATTTAAGTTTAGTATCTTCCAGGGATGCGACACAAAGATTTTGAGAAAAATTCCCCCACCCCAAACTACCCTTTACATGGAAGTTTTTTTGGAAAATTTTGATTTTCTAAAAAATGGCTCTAACTATTCTGGATGCATTTTTCATAACTACTAAACCGTAAGAGATGGACGAAAACTTAACCCATAAAAATGTAGAGCACGTTAAAACACACAATTTATGTTATATACATTTTTTTCGTGGGGTTGATCGTTTTTGAGATATTCCATTTTCTTGGTTTCAGCTTTGAAAAACTTATACTTTTCTAATACAGGAATTTGTCAACTCCTGTCCATACAAACAAAGGAACATCAGCCACATAGCAACCAGCTTTTGACTTTCACTTTAACCTATGGTACTCCCTTATTTCGCTTCTACTTACAATAAAGCAAGAAATAAGACTATTTCTGCTAATTTTTCTCGATTAGCATGAAATAAATAAAAGAAATGCTTATTAACAATAATAATTTACAGAGATATAGAGAAAGTCATGTAAATGGAACACATCAGATTTTTATAGCTGAAACCAAAAACAAGAAATATCTAAGAAACAATCACCTCCACGAAAAAAATGTATATAACATAAATTACGTGTTTTAAAGAGTTTGTTTTGTGGCAAGTTTTTGTCCATCTGTTGCGGTTTAGCAGTTATGCAAAATTCCGTAAAATTGACCCAGAATAAAGAAGTCTTCAGAGGCTATTCCCAGAAAATTCAAAATATACATGTATTTGTCAGGTAAATATCTTTAATATGCGATATTTTAATCAAAATCGTTAGAGCTATTATTTAGAAAATCAAAATTTTCAAAAAATGTTCTTTGTAAAGGGTAGTTTGGGGTGGAGGGATTTTTCTCAAAATCTTCGTGTCGCATCCCTAAAAGATACTAAACTTAAATACCAAGTTTGGTATTTTACCGACTTTTCGTTTTTGAGTTACCGTGTTCACAGACATAGGGACACACGGATACACTGACACACGGACACACACACACGGACCTTTTTCTGAAAATACTTTTTTTGGATACTGGGGACCCTAAAATATACATTTCCGGTGAAATCTCGGTATCGAATTTTTTGGTTTAGTGCAACACTTCTTCTATACACTATGTACATAGTACGTATAGAGAAGTAAAAATCTGATGTGTCCATTCACATGACTTTCTCTATATCTCTGTAAATTATTAATGTTAATAAGCTTATCTTTTATTTATTTCATGCTAATCGAGAAAAATTAGCAGAAACAGTCTCATTTCTTGCTTTATTGTAAGTAGGAGCGAAATAAGGGAGTACCATTGGTTAAAGTGAAAGTCAAAAGCTGGTTGCTATGTGACTGATGTTCCTTTGTTTGTATGGACAGGAGTTGACAAATTCCTGTATGAGAAAAGTATAAGTTTTTCAAAGCTGAAACCAAGAAAAAGGAGCACCTCAAAAACGATCAACTCCACGAAAAAATGTATATAACATAAATTGGGTGTTTTAACGTGCTCTACATTTTTTGGGGGTTAAGATTTTATCCATCTCTTACGGTTTAGTAGTTATGAAAAATTCATCCAGAATAAAGTAGTCTTCAGAATCTATTCCCAGGAAATTCAAAATATACATTTTATTTGTCAGGTAAATAACTTTAATATACAATATTTTAATCAAAATCGTTAGAGCCATCTTTCAGAAAATCAAAATTTTCGAAAAAAGTTCCATGTAAACGGTAGTTTGGGGTCAGGGCATTTTTCTCAAAATCTTCTTGTCGCATCCCTGTAAGATATTAAACTTAAATACCAAGTTTGGTACTTTACCGACTTGTCGTTTTTGAATTATCGTGTTCACAGACACACGGCAACACGGACACACACACACACACTCGGAACTTTTTCTTAAAATATTTTTTTGGATACAGGGGACCCTAAAGCATATATTTCCGGTGAAATCTCTGTATCGAATTTTTTGGTGGAGTGCAATACCTTCTCTATACACTATATACATAGTGAGTATAGAGAGCGTAAAAATATATAAACAGATACTACGTACAGTACTGCAATCCATCCGAAAAATCTATACCGAGATTTCACCATAAGTTTAGTTTTGAAACTAACTAAAAAATCTGATATGTTACACTAAGACCGCGCAGTGACCGGGTTTTCTGCGGGTTTCTGGGGTCTCCGGTTTCCCCCGCCATCACGTTCCACATTCATTCCATGTATCATCAGTGTTATCACGGTGCCCTAGTAGTAGTTCCCTTAGCCAACTTCTTATATAAGATTATTCTTCTGTAATGTTAATCTAGATAAGCATATCAAAATATTCTTATTATTAATTCCTAATATGTAGAAGGGAACTAAGGGAATGCAATACGTTGAAGCGATAATCAAATGTTTTAAAAGGTGTCGCTATACGATTGTCATTGAAATTCGTTTCTTTGCATGCAAAGTTTTTGAATTTGTATTTTGATAATTTTAGCGAAATATTCTGTTATTCGTGATAACTTTTATAATAAACTATTTTATGTAACTGATTTAAAATCTGCAAACATTATTAATAATCAGATGGTAAATGATAAGGTAATTATTAATATTGGTAGGTTTAATGTTAATTATATTTGTAATAGGTAAAAGATAAGAAATATGGACGAGTTTAAGAAAAATATATTAAGTATTTTAAAATCGAAATCAATAAAAAAGGTATGGTCAGTGAGCTGAATTCTCAACCGGAGGTCCCGCGTTCAAATCCCTGCTGGGGCGCTGATTGTTTCTTTAATCAAAATGATTCCCTAACCCCTCACAGTCTAGAAGCATTAATATGGGAGTGAATGTGTGAGTATTTGAGGAAAATAAAACCGATTTAAAGCCAACATAAAGAATGTACAGTAAACGAGTTGTTTCTAGTGCAAAACCCCCGATATGATCTTAGTTGTTAAAGGGGGCTATATAAATGAAACAATAAAAGAAATGACCAGGTATATTGGGTCCGGAGCAATATGTAATGGATATAAATTGTGTGTTTTGACGAGATCAACATGCTTGTGGAGTAAGGTTTTAACTATCTCTTACAGTTAGAACTTTTGCAAAAGTTATCCAGAATGAAGAGGACTTCAAAAACTATTCCCAATAAATTTACATATACATTTTATTTGTCATATAAATATCTGTCATATATGGTATTTTAATTAAAATGGTTAGTATAATTTTTAGTAAACCTAAACTTTGGAAAATTGTTCCAATCAAGGGTAGTTTGTTTTGGGGGATTTTCTTGAAAATCTTCATATCCTTGGGAGATATAAAATTCAAATGTCAAGTTTGGTAATTGGTGTTTCATGCTGTCCAAACACAGAGAGAGACAAACTAATTCTTTTCATCATTTTTTTGGGATTCAGGGGTTCTCAAAACATATATCTCGGTATCGAATTCAATACCTTCTCTACATACTTATACATTCTACATACGTGCTAGACAAAGCGAAAAATGCACATTTTTTAAAAAACATCAATGTATGTGTTCTATGATTAGCATAACCCAAAAACTAAAAGTGGGACAAAGTTCATCTCCCAAGGATGCGACACGAAGATTTCAAGAAACTCTCCCTGCTCCAAACTACTCTTTACGTTTTTGAAAATTATGATTTTTACTTTCTCCATACGCACTATGTACATAGTGTATAGAGAAAGTATTGCACTCCACCAAAAATTCGATACCGAGATTTCACCGGAAATATACGTTTTAGGGTCCCCGATATCCAAAAAAAAAGCATTTTTACAAAAAGGTCCGTGTGTGTGTGAGTGTGTGTCCGTGTGTCTGTGAACACGATAACTCAAAAACGAAAAGTCGGTAAAATACCAAACTTGGTATTTAAACTTAGTATCTTTCAGGAATGCGACACAAAGATTTTGAGAAAAATCCCGCCACCCCCAACTACCCTTTACATGGAACTTTTTTGAAAATTTTGATCTTCTCAAAAATGGCTCTAACGATTTTGATTAAAATTTCGGATATTAAACATATTTACCTGACAGATGAACTATATATCTTCAATTTTCTGGGAATAGCCTCTGAAGAGTAGTTTATTCTGGATGAATTTTACTAAATTTTGAATAACTGATAAACCGTAAGAGATGGACAAAAACTTACTACACAAAAAATGTAGAGCACATTAAAACACACAATTTATGTTATATACATTTTTTTAGTGGAGTTCGTCGTTTTTGTGACATTCCTTATTTTTGGTTTCTGCTATGAAAAACGTATACTTTTCACATACTGGAACTTGTCCATATAAACAAAGGAACTTCATTGACATAGCAACCAGCTTTTGACTATCACTTTAACCTACGGTTGTCCCTTATTTCGCTTCTACTTACAAGGATGCGAGTAATAAGACTATTTTTGCTAATTTTTTCTGATTAGCATAAAGTAAACAGAAGTATAAGCTTTTTAAGAATAATTTGTTGCAGGGATATGGAGAAAGTCATGTGAATGGTACACATCAGATTTTTTAAAAATGGCACTAGTGATTTTGATTAAAATACCATATATTTAAAATGACATGATGACGAATGAAGTATAAATCTTGAATCTTCTGGGTACAGCCTCTAAAGTCCTGTGTATTCGGAATGATTTTTGCATACCGGTACAATGTAAGAGGTAATATTCTAACAGATAAAATGTACATCTCGTTATAGCATACTACGAACGACAAATAAAATTGTTTGCCTCAAGAAACTCCAAGGTGTTCTTCGCCTGCGGGTTTTTACTTTCTCTACTAGTCAAAAAAATTCCCTCGGCTGGCACCGCAGTTGGGTCGGTAGAGCTTCTGCCTGCTGTGCGAGGGGACCAGAGTTCGATTCCTGTGGAGGATAGGGAATCTCTAGCCCAGATTGTTCCCTACCCTCCTCCATAAATCCTCCCCAGAGTACGGTAAGTATGAGTGTGAAGGTGTGTGTGTGTGTGTGTGTGTGTGTGTGTGTGTGTGTTTTCTAATGACTAAAATTAAAAGAGTGAAAGAAAGAGAGAGAGAGAGTAAACACCCAACGACAGCAGAATTCTAGTTAACACCGCCGATAAGACCATGTAGTTAACGGAAAAATATTCCCTCACCATGAACTATCCTGCGCATGAAACATTTTTCAAAAACTGTAATTTTCTAAAAAATGTTCTGGAAAGATTTTGATTAAAGTACCATATCTTTAATGTATTCTCATATCAAAAGACTTAGATCGACAAAATATAGATCTCGTTAAAGCACAGCATTTGTATAATTAACGATTTCTAAGATATTCCTTATTTTTTCAATTTTAAAATACTTACACTGTTCTCAAAGGGAAATTTATATTTGTTTCATATCGCTTTTGTTTTACTCCTAGCCATGCAAAGAGAACCAAATTTCAATTGCATCATATAGTGACTAGCTTCTAAAAGAATTGACTATTGTTTTAATCTAGTGTATTCCTTATTTCCCTCTACTTACAAGAAACTAAGTAATAAGATTTCTGATAATGTTCGATTAGCATGAAGTAGATAGAGGAATACGTTTTTGTAAGAATGGTAGGTTAAGATAGGTGGAGAAGGTTAGCGGTTATTCCAAAAGAGGGTTTCTACAAAGGAATAGTTTTGTTTAATTCACTTCCCTCTACTATAAAAGAATTGAAAGTTAACAAAAGCTATTTAGATCAGAATTAAAAGGATACGTTATTACTCACATCTTCTATACAGAGGAGGGTTTCATTCAATCAAGAAAAATATTGGTAATATAAACATGAATATTTTAAGAATGCAAGTGTACGTGTAAGCTTTTAGAAACTGACATGTGATTGAAAATTATGCAAAACTACTACCCCTGAAAGTCATTGTTAGAAATATTACTTGCAAATAAATGTATTAATCAGTATAAATCAATGTAATTCTTGACATGTTCTATATCATAGAGTTTGGGCATAGAATCTAATCTCATAATAGGATCTAGAGATTACCAATGTTATGTATGTATGTATGTATGTATGTATGTATGTATGTATGTATGTATGTATGTATGTATGTATGTATGTATGTATGTATGTATGTATGTATGTATGTATGTATGTATGTATGTATGTATGTATGTATGTATGTATGTATGTATATACGTATGTGTGTGTGTGTGTATGTATGTATGTATGTATGTATGTATGTATGTATGTATGTATGTATGTATGTATGTATGTATGTATGTATGTATGTATGTATGTATGTATGTATGTATGTATGTATGTATGTATGTATGTATGTATGTATGTATGTATGTATGTATGTATGTATGTATGTATGTATGTATGTATGTATGTATGTATGTATGTATGTATGTATGTATGTATGTATGTATGTATGTATGTATGTATGTATGTATGTATGTATGTATGTATGTATGTATGTATGTATGTATGTATGTATGTATGTATGTATGTATGTATGTATGTATGTATGTATGTATGTATGTATGTATGTATGTATGTATGTATGTATGTATGTATGTATGTATGTATGTATGTATGTATGTATGTATGTATGTATGTATGTATGTATGTATGTATGTATGTATGTATGTATGTATGTATGTATGTATGTATGTATGTATGTATGTATGTATGTATGTATGTATGTATGTATGTATGTATGTATGTATGTATGTATGTATGTATGTATGTATGTATGTATGTATGTATGTATGTATGTATGTATGTATGTATGTATGTATGTATGTATGTATGTATGTATGTATGTATGTATGTATGTATGTATGTATGTATGTATGTATGTATGTATGTATGTATGTATGTGTTGTGATTGGAACATATCAGTTTTTTTATTTTTTATTCTGGGGAACCTTAAAACCTTGTATTTTCCCATAAATATTGATGAAGAACTTTGGGTGGAGTACAATTTCCTTTGCTTACAATGCTTAAGAACGAAAAAATCTGTAAATAACTAGTATATGTTGGAAAAAAGCAGCTTATTTCTCATACACAGACCCTAGAGGTAGGAATTACTGGGCAATGTCACAAGAAAGAAGAAGAAAGAACTACAGGGCCGCATCCATCATCTGCGCATCTCATTCATCAAGATTCCGCTATCAAAGGCAGCTCCTACTTAGCTAATTACCTTCCATCACACACTCGCACCTTCATACTCATTACAGTACATTAGCTATAGGAGGCAGAGAAAGCACTGTGCGCACTCAAAAACTTGACTTCGAGATTTCACTGGAAACACGCGTTAGAATCTCACTTTCCCTACTCCTTGGCAATGTTAGAGAGTGTATAAAAATATATATAAAAATTTATGCATCAAGTTTTCATTAGAAACGCACGAGTTATTGTCCTTGAATCAAAAAAGGCAGTTTTAAAGTTAAAGTAATGACACTAAATAGTTATATATGATACAAGTGGTAAAAATGGTGTTTTTACTGTCAATAGGAAGCTTGCAAAACGAGGCCTTAGGCCGAGTTTCGTAATCCTACAAATAATATAAAACAATTTTAAATGTGTGTCTAACACTGTTTTTACACAGTTCTCAATATTTATAAATATAATCATAAGTAGATTGTTTTACCTATTTCACGGAGTTCATACTTATTGGTCTGCGACATTCAGTGGTTGTGTCTTGCTTAGCATCAGTGCTGACAATATGATGACTTGTACAGAACAAAAATATTCTATACAATGGAGGCAGTGTGGCAGTTTTAATTTTGCTCTCTCCGCTACTTGCATAATTTCGTTTGGTTGAGAAGCTTCCATGTTCATGACATTGAAATCATCCGCCATTTTATGGATCGATACGAGCTATCAGAGCCATAGTCTACTTGAATGAGGCCGTAGACGCATAAACTAAAGTTTGCTACATTGGAGTATTATAATGTTATAAAACGAGTGAATTTTCTACTTTTAACATTACTGACATCTGGTAAAAGACCTACTTTTAGCATCAACTGTCTAAAAACAGTTTTCCTTACGTAAACTGCCTTTTCCTTCGGAAATCTTCGGGAGTAGTCGTTTTTCTTAGTTTTCATAGTTCAGCTATTTTGTACCTATTCCTTAATCTACGTAAACTTTGGAGGGTTTATTACACCGCTTCGCAGGATGATTTTAATGGTTTTGAAGATGTTATACCTATTGTTTTAGCAAATAAGATAGAAGTTCCGAGATTAAGATCGATGTAATTCACGTTTAAACATAAATTAGTTCACACTGAAAAAATTGATGTGTTACATTCACATGACTTTCTCCTTTTGTTCCGCAAAAGAAGTTATCTTACAAAAGATTATTCCTTTATCTACATCATACTAATCGAGATAAACATAGCAAATTGGTCTTAATACTTAGTTCATTGTAAGAAGACGGGACATAAGGAAATACATTAGGTTTAAGCGGTGGTCAAATCTTTAAAAAGCTGTTCGCTATGTGAAACAATTGAGGTTCGGTTCGCTTTGCATGGTCCCGTTTGAGAACATTTAGGTACTTTAAAATTGAAACAAATAACAAGGAAAATCTCGAAAACGGTCAAAACTGCCGGGAAAACATACATAACATAAATTGTTTGCTTTAATGAGATCCACATTTTTCATAAGTTTTTGTCTAATTCTTGCAGTTTAGCTGCTATGCAAAATTCTGCAAAGCATATCCAGAATTAAGAGGTCTTCGGAGAATATTACCAGGATTTAAAAATATAAATGTTATTTGTGATGTAAATGTCTTTAATATGCAGTATTTTAATAAAGATCGTTAAAGACATTTTAAGAAAAATAAAAATTTAAAATATTTTCCATGTAAAGGGTAGTTTGCAGTGGGAGATTTTCTTGCAAATGTTAATGTCAGATCTTTGGAAAATAACTAAAATTAAATGCCAAGTTTGGTACTTAACGGCCTTTTCGTATTTGAGCTATGCTGTTCACAGATACACACACACACACACTCACACACACACACACCACGGACCTTTCTAAAAAAAAGCTGATGTGTTCCATTCACATGAATTTCTCTACCTGTTCTCAAACCAACTATTCTTTCAAAAGATTATTCTTCTATTTACATCATGCTAAATGACATAAACATTAACAGAATTGGTCAACTACTTATGCCACATAAGCGGAAGGGAAATAAAGCAATATACCAGGCTAAAGTGATAGTCAACTATTTTAAAATCCGATCGGTCCGGTGACCCCGATTGATTAGATGCGTTGTTTAAAATTTAAACCAATAACAAGGAATATCTAGTAATAATGTATATGACATAAATTGTTTGTTTTAACGAGAGAACAGTCAGGTATTGTGTATTTCTTACGGTGTACTAGTTATGCAAAATGTTGCAAACTTTATCCAGAGTTAGGATATCTTTAGAGGGTTTCTTGAAAATATTCGTGTCCCATCCTTGTAACATACCGAACTTAAATACTATTGGATATTTGTGGCCAGACTGAAATATGCAATGCCATAGCCGGGATTTGAACCACGGATCTCCAGGACTCTAGCTGGTTGCTCTTCCACTAAGCTACCATAGCAACATGCCGACATGGCATTGAATTTCTCAACTGACTCTCATATTTCCCGGTAAACCACAAGGTGATCTCAAATTATTTTGAGATGACAACCCCAATGGCGACTTACAATGTTGCAAGTACTTTAAGTCCCTGGATTCATAGTATAGGTAACTATTGTGGTCAATTAGTATTGGATTAATTGTTTTTTCACACAAGCCGTGTGTAGGACAGGAGTCGGATACTCTAGCTATCCAACTCCTGTCCTACACACGGTTTGTGTGAAAAAAACAATTAATTAAATACCATGGTTTGGTCTTTTATGTTTTGAGCTAGGTATACTATCCATAGACACACAGAGACCTTTTTCTAAAAAAAATTTTTAGGACTAAGGGGCCTCAAAACATATATTTCCGCTGAAATCTCGGTATCGAATTTTCGGATGGAATACAATACCTTCTCTATACACAATGTAGATAGGGAAAATAAAATGTCATTTTCGGACTCAGGGGACCTTAAAACATATTTCCGGTGAAACCTGGAATCCAATTTTTTAGTGAAACACAATAGGTACTTTCTCTAGCCTATTTACATTGTATGTACCATTGTCTGAACATAAGAGCTAGAGAAAGTAATTAACGTCAGAAAGGGCGGAATGTTGGGAACATACACAGAGTGATGTGCTTGCATTCACAAAACGTTCTCTACACATTCTTCAATACATTATTCTTAAAAAGGTTATTCTTCTATCTACTTCGCATTAATCAAGATAAACGTTGGCAGATATGCATTTCAGTTTCCTTTGAAATACTATGTGAATAAGGAAAAAATATCACTTTTAGGTATGACCAATCTTTAGAGAGCTGTTCGTTATTATGCTGGTTTTGAAATACCGCTCTCTTTGCTTGATCAGGAAAAATAAAAATAAGCAACGATTTCCCAGCTGTGAAAAGATAAAGTGCTTTAAAGTTGAAACCAATAATAAGGAATGGCTCAGAAAATATTAACTCAAAAACAAAGTTGTGTTATACATAAATCGCTTGTTTTAACGAGATCTACATTTTTTGTGTAGTTAGTTTTGCGCTTCAGTTATGCAAAAGTCATGCAAATTGAAAAGGACTTCATAGGCTATTCCTGGAAAATTCAAGATATACATTTTATTGTAAATGTTTTAAATATAAGATATTTTAATCAAAATCGTTAGAGCCATTTTTGTGAAAACCAAAGATTCCTAAATTTTTTCCATATAAAGTGTGGTTGGGGGTGGGGGGATTTCCTTGAATGTTCGTGTTGCGTCCTTGGGAAATACTAAACTTAAATATCTAAATGGTATTTAACGGACTTTTCGTTTTGGACCTATGCTGCCCACACACACACACACACACACACACACACACACACGGACTTTTTTTCTAATTTTTTTTATTCAGGATGTCCTTGTATAGAAAGAATCTGATGTGTTCCATTCACATGACTTTCTCTACACCCCTGCATTAAATTAATTTTAAAATGCTTTTCTTTTATTTACTTAATGCTAATCGATAAAAAATTAGCAGAAATTCTCTTATTACTTGCTTCCTATATATAGACGGGAAATAAGGGACTACCATAGGCTAAAGCGATATACAAATGTTTTAAAAGCAGGTTGCTTTATGATTGAAATTCCTTTGTTTGTATGACAGGAGTTGACAAATTCTCGTATGAGAAAAGTATAAGTATTTTAAAGCTAAAACAATATCAAAGAATATCTAAATAACGGTAAACTCCACGAAAAAAATTTATAACATAAATTGTGTGTTTTAAGGAGCTCTAATTTTTTGTTAAGTAACTTTTTATCTATCTCTTACTGTTTACCAGTTATGAAAAAATCCGCAAAATTCATCCAGAATAAACATATCTGCAGAGGCTACTCCTAGAAACTTGAATATATACATTTTATTTGTCATGTAAACATCTTTAGTATACGGCATTTTAATCAAAATCGTTAGAGCCATTTTTGAGAAAATCAAAATTTTCCGACAATTTTTCCATATAAAGGGAAGTTGGAGTGGGGGATATTCTTGAAAATCTTCGTGTTGCATTCTTGGAAGATACTGAACTTAAATACCAAGTTTGGCATTTAACGGATTTTGTTTTGAGTTATGCTGCCCACAGACACACACACACACACACACGGACCTTTTTTCTAATTTTTGTTATTCAAAATATCCCTGTATACAAAAAAGAGCTGTATTTAAACTCAGCTAATAAATTTAAAAATGTTATTTACAGCCAATTTAAAATTAATTAATTCATTGCCTAGGAAAGGAGGATCTAAAGTGATAAAAAACGGTAAAAAAAAAAACAACAAAAAAACATGTATTTCCGTTGAAATCTTGGTATCGTATTTTTGGGTGCACTACAATACCTTCTGTGTACACTGAGTACATAGTACGTGTAGAGAAAGTAAAATGTCTAAAATGCCACTGCTGAAATATTTCAGAGACGCAGGGACATCAAGAACCCATGGGCTGAGGAAGAACACTTCCTTTACCACAATACCTTGAAAGGCTTTCTCTTCCGTGTTTTGTCTGCCTAAACACTGTCACTTTGATATTCCATTACCAAGCGACCTTCGCGCTTGATATTAAGTTTCTATTCACCTTCTCTAGCCTTTCCTGGACATTCCAATAAAATCGTTATGAAAATCAACCGACAATATACGTGAGAAACAACAAACGGCGTAACCTTCAGTAAGGACATTCATGATACTGAAGCATTTATTTTATAAACAATAGATGCAGTCAAGAGTCACAAAAGTTAAATTTTGTTTGCAAATTTGAGGTATTGTTACTATTGCATACTCTCTGATAAAATTAATCATTATAAAATATGAAACACATTACAAAAGTGCGGGGGTAGCGTGTCTACTTCACATTCAAGAGATTGCGAGTTCGAACCTCGCTTAGGGAGAGTTACGCTTAGATATCAACAGAGAAGCTAAAAATAAAACATAAAAGCACAAGAAACTGAACAGATACAACGTAAAATGTAATATTTGTAAGAGCCGAATGCATTTACGAGCAATTGTTGCAGGTTTAGTCAAATTTTCTTTATTACTTTCAATATCAACTTGCTACTAGCTATGTGTGTATGCTGGACAGTTTAAAAAAGAAAATATAATTTTTTGACATTTACCTCCCTCTATTATCTTATTAATTATTAGAAGAACTTAAAAGAGGAGCAGGAACAGGATGAACAGTATATCCAGCTCTCTCAGCAAGTATTGCCATGCAGCGTAATATAAAATATAAGTTCCAAAACTGCCAGATTAAGCTTTTCGAGAAAGTTCACCCCAAACTAACCTTTAGAACGAAACCTTTTCCTTATTTTTGATTTCTTCAAAACAAGTTTTTCATTAAAGTACCACATATTTACTATATTTATATGACGAATAAAATGCATATTTTTGGTTTCTTCGAATACGCTATGAAGCCTTTCTTTATTTAAATTATTTTTTCTACTTTCTCTACCTACTCCGTATCAATTAGCCCAAGAGCGTCGCAATTCACGCGTGCAGATAACCGTGTGTATCTTTATAGATTTGCAGAGCTCAACGGAACAATGTAAGTAAACGCAGCCCAGTGGTGGTGTTACCACTAGTGATCTACGCTCTACTCCCCTTGCATTTCAGTAGAAATGATGAGGAAATCTGGATCATTTATAGCTGTTCTCAGGTTTTTATAAGAATTCGTGATTTCGTATACAAGAACAGTACAAACAGGTTGAAAAGGTTAACATGTTTTCCATCTCAGTTACAGAGTTTTTATTTTTGAGAGAATAGAGTCAACTTTTAGATTGAAAATGGAGTTTTATTTATGGACACTGTTTAACTACTGTGGTTCTCAGCGTCCCGATATATATTGGGTGTGAAAGACCGCTTAATTTTGCTCAGAGGTCTCTTTATCAGGCTTGAAGTTCTTTACGTCACGAGACCAACGGCTTTACTTCCCTTCCGAAGGAAGCCATGCTAAGGATTTTTACGCTCAAAAAAACTCCACCGTCCACCGTCGGGTTTGAACCCGCGACCTTGGGTATGTGAAGCTAGCAATGTAACCATTACATCACAGAGAGCGACTTTTACATCAAGAAGTATTTTAAAAAGTCTTTGTTTCACCTTTCAGTATACGCCAAATGTTGCGTATACGCTGTTATTTGAAATTAGAACCACTGCAAGGGTAAATCAAAAGATTGAGGCGAAAAAGGACCTGCTTGAGAGCACGTAGTGATTCGCTGTATTATTTATTAGTGGTGTTATTAGTTTTAGTATTATACGTTTGCAGAATACGCTAGACACCGGAGTAAATTAAAACAATAAAGCGCCGAAACGAAAATGCAAACACGATAGCACGTAATATTTAATTGTATTATTGTTGTTATAATTATTATTATTATTATTATTATTATTATTATTATTAACGCTAAACGCATAAGCAATGCATCAAAATATGAAACCCTTGTATTGAAAAATTGCAAATTCAACAGCGCATAGTGTTTCACTCTATTATTATTATTATTATTATTATTATTATTATTATTATTATTATTATTATTATTATTAAATTATCATTATTATTATTACATAACGAAGAAAAATACAAACACAAAATCATTAATTTTGACAGATTTATTGCTACTGACACTAATAGCGTACAAGGAGTAAATCAGAACATGAAAACCACGTAACGAAAAAAAAACAAAAAAATGCAAACACAAGAGCACGTAGTACAGTAAAATTTTACCTGATTTTGTGTTTGGTAAAATGCTGTCAAGCTTTTTAGTCTGCTTATGTGTATTGTGAGTAATAATAATAATAGTAATAATAATAATAATAATAATAATAATAATAATAATAATACAGAAAAATACGACTTGATCTTATGCATGTTTTTGTTACGGCACCTTAATGTTTTGATTTAATTCCACTTGGGCCTAGTGTAAATAATAACAGCGTATACATAATTACAAAACTCTTACTGTGGGATACTGATAGGTGATATAAAGCGTTTAAAATAATTCTCAATCTAAAAGATAACTTCATTCTCTCTAAAATAAGATCTCCGTAACTGAAGTGAAAAACATTTTAACCTTTTCGACCTGTTTGCACCGTTTTTATATGCGAGGTCACGGATCATTGTAATACAAACCTGGGAATTGCTCTCAATGAACGAGATTCCCTTTCATCGTTTCCGCTGATATACAAGAAACGTAGGACGTAGGTTACTCGCGCTAACACCGCCATTGAACAGCGTTTACTTGTATTTTCCCTGTTAAGCTCTGCATTTCTTTAAACGCACGAAGGATTATCTGTACGCCGGGAAATACGGCGCCTTTGGGTCACCTGGTATAGTAAGTAGAAGTTTCGATTCAAATCTCACAGGAAATACGTGAATTTAGGACTCTCTGAATCCAGGAAAGCATTTTACTTTCCCTGCTTCGTACATAGTATATAGGTAGAAAAGGTATTGCATTCTAACTAAGTATTCGATAACAAGGTTTCATCAGAAACACGCGTTTAAGGGTCCCGGAATAAAAAAATAAAAAAATAAATAAAAATTTTTATCTGCCCTACTTAGTACATAGCACATTGGTAGAGGAGGTATTGCATCCCACCCAAATATTCGAACCCAACATTTCAATGGACATATAAATTTTAAGGTCCCCTATATCCAAAAAAGATCCGTGTATGTGCGTGTATTCGTGTGTCTGTAAACACGATGGGTTAAATACTAAACTTGCAATTTAAATTCAGCATCTTTCAGGGATACGACTCGATTATTTTCAGTAAGATCTCCTCCCAAATTGCACCTTATATGGAAGATTCTTCAAAATTTTCGATTTTTCCAAAAATGGCTGCAAAGTTTTGGTTAAAATACCATATATTAAAGATGTTCACATACACAATAAAATGTGTATCCTGAATTGCCTTTAAAGTCTTTATTCTGTTTGACTTTTGCATATATGAGATAAATAAAAAGTTACCAATATACTCGTATATATATATATATATATATATATATATATATATATATATAAAAATTAGATTTTTAAAACACGTAATTTATGTCTTATACTTTTTATGGGGCCAACAATTTCTGATATATTTCTGTTTATTGCTTCAATTTTAAAATACTTATATTGTTCTTAAATGTGAAGCTGTCATTTGTTTCGTATCACTTTTGGTTTGAGCCTAACCGTGAAGAAAGTACCGAATATCAATTGCACCACATATCAACCAAATTTTAAACGAGTTGATTATCGCTTTAGCCTAGATCATTCCCTCATTTCCACTCTGTTTACAAAAACGTAAGTAATAAGGTATTTCTGTAAATATTTAATTCGATTAGCATGAAGTAGATAGAAGAGTAATCTTTTGTAAAAATAGTATGTTTGCGGATCAGGTAGAGATAGTGCTGTGAATGGAAAACATGAGGAATGTGGCAACATGTATAGTATTGTTTTTTTGGCGTTCACTTGACGGAAGTAGTACATCTTGCTTGAGCAGACTTTGTGACCTGATTGATATCTTGAGGTTAATAAGATGATTAACGTGTAATTGAAAGAGATATCAATTGATGCAAATTGAAATGAATCCTTGAAATAACAGCTGTCCAGGTTCTGGTCTGCAGACGAATTGTTTGCCTTTCATTTGCGTGTAGATTGAGATTGTCATAAAAGGAATTATGCATGGACATTCTTGCAGCTAAGTTATGGGTTTATTTGAAGGTAATGGCTGCACTTAAAATGGTGTTTACTTCATTAAATGACTTTTTTGAGTGTTACATAACTCTTTGCATACCTGGCATAAGAAAAACCAGCCGTCTTATCGCACAAGTTATTTCTCATTAACAGTTTTTGTAAAGGTCTTTGACGTTTCTAAGAAATGGTACAGCGTTTTTAATCGCTGCACTTCCATAAGACCAAGGTTTATTGACTAATAGGTTGCACGAATGTGCTTTTGTCAAACCTCGAGAATTTTCTGTACAGCCGGTCTAATTTAGATCATTACATTAATATTTAAATCTTTGAAGTTTACAAGATTAGGGTAAATGTACTGAATAGGATAGAATTGTAACGTCTGTATCTATAAATAAGGAAGAAATACGTTTTTTTTTCTTTCTTTTTTTTCAAAAAAATACAGTGCTGGAGTCTTGTCGGGAATCCGGCGCTCTATTCTCTTCTCTTTTGCATTTTTTTTTTTTTTTTGTTCCCTTTTCCAAACATGTCTTTTGTTTAACTATTTGATTACCGTTTGCTTTTTGCTTCTAATACACACACATAAATATACAAACACCCATGTCCAAGGCAGCGATCCCCTGCGCCACGAAGCACCAATGCGAGCCACTTTAGTGGGCGTAGCCATGGGGACTGGCAGAAGTTTGAAGATAGTACCTTTTACTTTCTCTAGCACATATGTAAGATGAACATAGTAGGTAGAGAATGTATTTTCTTCCACACAACATTTTTATACTAATGTTTCACCGGAAATACGTGTTTTGAGTACCCCAAAATCAAAAAATTGTATTTTTATAAAATTGTTTATGTGTATATGTATGTAGGCATCATAATTATTATTCAAAAACGAAAAATCTGTTAAATACCAAATTTATGCTTGTGCTTATTATCTTCCAAAGATACAACACAAATATCTTCAGAAAATTCCCCCTACCCACACTACTCTTTACATGGAACACTTTTTCACATTTTCCACTCTCTATAATGTGACTGTAACAATTTTTATTAAACTATCGTACATTAAAGATATTTTCATGGCAAATAAAATGTATATCCCGAATTTCTTTGGAATAGCCCCTGAAGTTCTCCTTTTTCTGACTGACTTTTGTATAACTGGTAAACCCCAAGAGATAGACAAAAACTTACTGCACTAAAGATGTATATTCCATTAAAACACACAATTTGTCATATACATTTTACTTTCTCTAGCACGTATGTATAATGTTCGTGAGAGGTATTGCATTCCACCCAAAATTTCCACACCGAGTTTTCACCCGATTTGACGTTTTAGGTTCTCCTGTACCTAAATAAAATACTTTTTAGGAAAAGGGGTCGTGCGCGCGTGTGTTTGTGTGTGTGTTTGTGAACACGATAACTCAAAAACGAAAAGTCAGAAAATACCAAAAATGCACACACGAGATTTTAATTGCCATATTCTTTTTTAGAAGCCTGAATCAAACAAAAAACAAAATAAAAAACGCGAAGGTGAAAATATGTGAAAATCTGATATCGATTCTGCAATAAACTTTTCTCGAAAAGCTTGTTCTTCTAAGTATTTCTTGCTAATCGATATAAACAATGATGGAAATGATTTTATAGCATATTTCCTTGTAGTTATATCGGCAACAAGGGGAATCATTCAGCCAAAGTGATATAAAATATTTTTAAGAGCTGGTCACTATGTGATGGATTTGTAATTCTGTTATTTTTGCTTGACTGAATGAAAAAAAAAAAGAACTAAAAACGAATATATATTTCCGATTTGAGAAAAGTAGTAAGTATTGGAAAATTTAAAACAAAACAAGGAATAACTGAGGAATGATTTTGTGTGTGTATGTATGTGAGTGTGTGGGTCTGATGTGCTTCAGTGAGATGTACATGCAGTGTAGTAAGTTTTTATCTATCTCTTTCGGTTTAATACCTATGTAAAAGTCATCCAGAATAAAGTGGTCTCAGAGATTATTAGTAGAAAACTCAACATATTCATATTATTGAGATTGAAAATTTGTAAAATTGCGGTATTTTAGTTAAAATCCTTAAGGCAACCTTCGAGAAAATCAAAAAATTCCAATCTTTTTCCATGAAAATGGTAGTTTGGAGTGGGGGATTTTCTTGCAAATGTTTATGCATCCGTAGAAGGTGCAGCATTTAAATATAAAATATGGTATTTAACAACGTTAAAACACAAGTTATGCTGTTTACAGACTCGCTCACGCCTGAAATACGGATCTCTTTCTAAAAATATATTTTTTATCCAGGGAATCTGAAAACGTCTATTTCCGGTAAAATCTCGGTATCGATTTTTTTGTAAGGCAATATTTCCTCTACTTGCTATAGTAGTAGAGAAAGAAAAAGGTGATATAGCAGTAGAATAAGTGAATTGTTGTAACCGGCCATGCGCACAAAACGCCACATAAACTTAAACATCAGTGACTAAAAGAAGCAATATGAATATGGAGATGAAGATATTACCGTAATGACGTAATCGACCATGTGAGTCATGGATTAGGTGTGTTCATCGGCAGGTGTATCGATAACCGCATCTTTGAAGCTCTGGGCTGACATCATTTTTACTTTCTCTAGCCCCGTTGTACAATGTACATTGTGAACAAAGAAGGTATTGTATTCCACCCAAAAATTCGATGTCGAAAATTCTCCGGAAATATGTGTTTTGGGATCCCCTGAGTCCGAAAAAAGCATTTTTAGAAAAAATGTTCGTGTGTGTCTGTATCATGGACCGTTAAATACCAATCTTGGCACTTAGGTTTCTATCTTCCAAAGATGCTACACGAAGATTTTCAAGAAAATCCCCCACCACAAACTACCCTTTTTTGAAAATGTTTCTTTTCTCAAAAATGGCTTTACAATTTTGTATTAAAGTGCCGTATGTTAAAGATATTTACATACCAAATAAAATGTATATGTTGAATTTTCTGGGAATAGGCTCTTTTTATTCTGGATGAATTTTGGCGAATTTTGCTTAACTGCTAAACCGTAAGAGATAGACAAAAAGTAACAGCACAAAAAATGTAGATCGCGTCATAACGCACCGCTTATGTGTTTTAATTTTTTTTTTTTTTTTTTTTTTTTTGTGGATGTAATCGTTTACGAGGTACTCCTTGTTATTGTGACAATTGTAAAATACCTATACTTTTCTCAGACAGGGAGGTCCGTTTTTCTTTTGTTCTATTCTTGACCATCCCCGTCCAACTCCATTGACCGAATTGGACTCGTATACGTTTCCGCTGGCTGCCGTGTGAGAACAGTTGGAGGCGCTAGTGTGCCTGAGAACGTCCCATAACTACCCGCGTGCATTCTAATCGTTTTTCCTCATTGTTTTCTGTTATTCTATGGATGCTGCACCATATTTGAAATTATATGTGATATACAATTTCATTGTTGAACTGCTTCGTTTTATTCTTGACATTTCTGTTAATTTCTAATTCTTTTTTATTAGATTTCAATTTTCTTTATATAATTGTAGTAGCTTTAAACTCCCCAAAGCTCAGAAACTACAAGAACGATCCCAAAAATGACAATAAATAACGAGAATGCAACATCCATCACAAAATGGCAAGAAAGATCTTGTAAGCACCAAAGAAATATGGGAATATTATCAAGATTAGCCCTAAGGTAAGTGACTACCTATATAATCTTATAATAATTGCACATTAATACGTATTTGAAAGCAAAAGTGACAGTGCAAGTACATATTGTAAAGTATATGTACACGTGCATATATCCACACAAATCACCATTACTGTCAATCTCTAAACACATTAAAGCTCACATGAAACCTTATTTATATTAAAAGTATAAGCCGCAATGTGTTCATTCAGTATAGATTGATGCTGACTCTACCTGCTTTGTTCACCATTATGTATAAGCTACATCAAAATTGAGTACCTTTGCCGCTGTTATAACAATGTAAATAAAGTCAGACAATTGAAGTGTTTATAAGTTGAATTGTTTTTTAATACACAGTTCAATAATCAATACCTATTATCATTACATATTTAAATTTTGCACGCATTAATTAATGGCAAAAGATGCTGAAAGTGGTATATCAGCTGAACAAACATAACCTACAACACTGCCTTCCTTTATATTGCAAACTGATTAAAATAAGGACATACTCTTAAAATAATGGGCAAAAAATTAAGTCTAAATTCAAGAGCCTGGAAAAAGAGAATTTGTTAATATAATATTTTTCATGCTAACCGAATTTAAGTGCATACCACACATTATCTGGCAAATTAAATATTTTTCTCAAGCGCAGATGGTTGAGAAAAAATATTGTATATGTTTATAATACAAATATAAACCTTTTAATATAATAAAGTGTATATTTAAAACACGATTCTGAATTCCTAATTCATGATGATAGTGATGATGATGCTGATGGGATGGCATTACTTACAATCCTTTCGGCTATGCACATTATCCATTGCTTTTACTCTATTTCCATTTCACAAGCTTGCCTCTTCTTTGTGGGGGTAAGAATTACTCCGGAAGCCACGGATGACTACAATCTAATTATTACTATTTTAAAAAGTTTATTCTTGTTTTCACATTCTGAAATTGAATTTCCTAAAGTATTTCTGTCAGTCTTCTAGCAGTCTGGTTGGCAGTGTTTACACCTGACAATAACAGCAACTACAGCTATTGTTATTATTATTGTTATTATCATTTTTGTTTATGTACTAATCAATCTATTATACTTGTTTCAGATATAGAACTGGCTATGAGGTTCCAGAAAATACCACATTGTGAACTGCTATGTTAGAAGACAAAACATACTCATAAGTTACTTTTTGTGAAGATTAGTATGGTCTTAGGAGTGCCTAAAAGTTGTTAAAAATAAAACTCTTTGTTATCAGGAGGACTTTAGTAGAGCATGGTACAAGTGAAATGCTTGAGTAGTACTATACTATCTTGTAAAACAGTAATGAAAATTTAAATTAATTTAGTCGTTTTATGCCTTACATGAGAAGTACTTCACTGTACACTTTTTCAAATATTATTGTTATAAAAATAAGCATAATAAATCTCAGGACAAAATATCAGACTAAAAGGCTTACAAAAGGCACATTTCCGTATTAAGTAAGAAATTTCAGAAGCTGTGTTCTGTGGTTTGGAGACTAAGACAATGTTCGCATACATAAGTTTCAAAATTGTTATAATATTACAAATATATTTATACCCCTATTAGATACAGATCCTTCGGGGGATCTTGCAATCATAGTACCAACAATGATTTTAAAGTTAATCGTATGTGTAGCTATGATATATCAGATAAATTACTTTTAAACAATTTGACATTATGCCATTATAATTATACAAATAAGTAATTCATTAAAAATGTTTTATCTTAAATTTTAGATGTTTTATAGAAAGAAGTGCACTTTACTTAACAAACCAATAAGAACATACAATAATCTATATTTAAATAGTTACATATCACACACTGTCTAAAATTGCGTCAGGTTTTTAGAATTTTAAATGATATGGTTTAAAGAATACAAAATATTATGCACAAAACCCTAAATGTAATTCCTCAGTTTCTGTATATGAAATAATTTTCTCTATCATTACAATAATAATTAAAGGAACAATCTAAATGTGCAGGAAATAGTGAAATGCAAGTTTTGTGTAGGGATTAATTTTTCTAAACCGCATAATGTCAACTGCTAAATTTGAACTAATCATGAAGGTAGCAAATTAACATGAAATATGTTTTTTAAATCTTGTTTTATGTTCACAAATTCTGTTGCAATAATTGGAATTACAACAAGGAAATAGCCATTATTTTAGTTATTATTTATTGCCTTTTTATTTGAAAGGATGCTTTCAACCTTAAAACCCTTCCCTGGTTACTATCATGTGTGTATGAGATAAAAAACCGTGGAAGGGTACGTGCAATGTAGTACACTATTTGATGAAGGCAATTATTATGTAAAAGTTATAGAATAAAGAGATATCATCATCATCAACTCTTCATGGATTAGGAGGATTCTCCTGTTCCGGCCTCATATTACATACTGAACAGCCTCAATAAAGAGATATATAACTAAATATTACATTGAATAGATGTCTCTATTTTTACTAGATTATTGTTTGTAATATATCCAACACGATAACTGTTTTCATATTTGTACAGCTTTAAAATGCAGGTGTGTTTATTCTGTTAGGAAGAAACCGAATGTCACCTAATTAAAAAACTTAACATGTTGCGTAGAAAATATTCAGTTATTATCCTTTTTATATATTTAAAGATTATATGATTAATTTTTCAGGCTCAGTGTGATGTATGCCATTAATCCGTTGCATAATATTCATTATGAAAAATGAATGCTAAGTTTAGCACATAATTTTTTCTCTGCAATGGTTCTTTGGAGCCTTATCACAATGCAATGTGATTTTAAGTATCTCAATTTGCGTTTAATCAAAATAGAACTAATAGTGTGAAACTTTATATATTTTAATTTTTTTCCATACATTTGAAATTTTGGTTTCAGAACCAAAGATTTTCAGGAAATATTGACATTAGCACTTGATGTTTAATTAAATCAAGAAAAATTATTGACTAATGTTTAATAAAATCAAGAAAAATTATTGACTAATGTTTAATTTTTCTCTGCAGAAAAATGAATAGCTCAGAATAGCAAGTATTTGATAACATTTAGCATTTTCATAACTGTTTATTTGCTATCTTCATTCATTTCCTTCTCACATTACTCCATGTTCTTGTATTTTGCTGTAGTTATTACATGTATGAGGTGTGGTACTTCATACTCTTTTTAACTTTGGTTGTGAGCATCTCATTGCTATTTTAACACACTAATCACCTCAGCCTAAAACATTTTTGTGTGTCTCCTTAGCTTGTTATAGATTTGGTTCAGCCCGTTCAGTGACCCAATTATTTGCCTTAAAAGTTCCTACCATTCTGAGGAACGTTTAGACATTTCAAAGATAATGTATCTTTTTTCTAGAGCCTCACACTCCAACAGAAGATGCTTTAGCACTGAAAATAATTGATACAGATGCAAGAGAAGAAGTAATAAAATATGCCCTGAATATTAATGTCAGTTCACAATTCCTGTATTTGAACGTAACTTGCCTATTAATGTGCTAAGAGTGTTAATAAATATATTTTAATTGCAGATATACTATTGCAAAAATTCTAGTAAAATAAATACCAATTTATGGTTTATAAATTTATAGTGGTTTTACTTTGTATTTAGCTAAAGCTGCTAATGAGTGATTAAAATATCACACCATAATCATTTCAACAGTTAATGTGATAATTTCATATTGAAGCTAGGAATTGACAAACACCCTACATAAACAAAGCTTTTCCGAATTAAATTTACAGACACTTTAAATTCCCCAATCCAAATGATAAAATGATAGTGTATAATTCATAATAGTCATTAATTAAATGTATTTTATTAATATAAAGATATCTGCAGATGTAAACCACAAGTGATTGTACTGATTTTACTTTACTTTTAAACTGTTCGTTTGATGTTATTTGTGCTATGAGCAGGTAATTTATATTCCTTTCTTGTTATATTTTACACGATATCTGTAATTCCTAAAGTTTTTTTTTTCTTTATGTAGCCTATGTAACGTCTATTGTGATATCGGAGGCTTTAACTTATGAAGTAACTCATTGATTGTAAGTTCATTAAGGTTGGATATTTTAAACTTTTTATTTTCTTCAAAAAAAACATACACATACTTTCAGAATCTTGGGGATAGGGAATGATTCCGGTTAAAGAAAATTGCCCGCCTCAGCCGGGAATCGAACCTGGGACCTCTGGATGGGGAGTCAGCTTGCTGATCACTTGACCTTGGAGGCAGCCAATTCCTAAAGCTGTTTAATTTTCCCTTGGTTTTTGTCATGCATAGCTTTAAAGTAATATTGTGTAGTTCTGTCAAATTAGAAATTCAGTTGATGAAATCATTAGCAGAAGTAGATTCAAGTAGTTAGCACCACAGATTTCTGAGCATTGTCCATAAAATACCCCAGGACGATTAAATCAAGCTCATTAACTTTCGAAATATATTGTTTTATCATTACAGTGTAATTTATTTCGGTAAAATTTCCTTCCATGTACTCTCCATTTTAAAGATAAACAAACAAGGAAAGAAAAAGAACAACAAATGCGTAGGCATGTCTATTTCTTCACATAAGAATAAAGAGTAACCGGCAAACAAACCAAGAATTCTCAAGCAATGAAATATAACGGCATATAAAGTTTTTCTCGAGGCTGCAGTCAGATCAGAAGCTTTAGAGCGGTGCATAGATTTCTTGAGAAAAAGCTAGAACCGCCGAAAGATTTCTGATCTGGCTGTAAACTCGAGAAAACTGGCCGAAATCCTGGAGTGGATGGCTTGGTGAGTGGGTGGGGCAGGACGCTACTTTGGTGGTTGAGCTACCGTAGTCGGTCAAGTTTCTGTGCCCTGTCGTGTGAGAACACTTGGAGTCTCGTCGATCACCGGAAGTAGAATGCGAGTCCAATTTTTTAACATTGAGTTAATCATCTGTTTATAGTTATCTATGATAGAAGCTATTTGCAATGACAATCGTATGATAGCTTTTAAAACATTTGACTGTCGGTTTAGCCTAGTGCATTCCCTTAGTGCTCTCCTACTTATAAGAAACTAAGTAATAAGTGCATTATGCTAATGATTGTCTGGATTAGCATGGTGGTAAGAAGAACACTCTTTTGTAAGAAATTTATAAAACAGCCAGAGAAAGTCATGTGAGTGTAGCACATTAGATTATTTTTATCCAATTTCTAACGTCCGAGTCATCAACTTACTGCGCTTGCCTTATGGGCATACTAACAAATTATTAACTAGAACTTACTCCTGCCTCCGGAAATGCCTTAACTTAGGACAGCATTATTGTGAGAGACAACTTAGTTTGCCCTTAGAGGAAGCTAAGTAGAACGTCAAACGAGCAAGAAACACAAAACTATGAACAACTAACACACCACCACGTCAGATGTTAATATACACTCAGAGCGCATTCGAATTTAAATGAATGTCAAATACGCTTTACAAAACCTGAGTATATGTACATACGTGGTACAGAAAATAATATACAATGTACATAGTAGCTAGAGCAGGCATTGAATTCCATCCTGAACTTTTATTTCAAGATTTTACTGAAAATATTTGTTTTGAGGTCCCCCTGTGTCCAGAAAAGTCATTTTTAGATGACTCATGTATATATGTGTCTGTCTATGGACAGCATAGCTCTAAAACAAAAATACCTTTTCCAAGGATGCGTCGCAAAGATTTTCAAGAAACTCTCACCACCAAAAAATACCCTTTACATGGAAAAGTTTTTGTATCTCAAAAATGGCTCCAAAGTTTCGATTAAAATGCCGCATATTTAAGATATTTACATAGAAATAAAATGTATATTTTGAATTTTCTGATAATAGCTTCTAAATACACTTTAATGTGGATGATTTTTGTAGAATTTTTCATAACGGTAAACCATAAGTAATAGACAAAATTTACTACACAAAAATGTAAATTGCGTTAAAACACATCATTTATGCCATGTACGTTTTTCTTGTAGAATTGACCATTTTCGAGATATTACTTGTCATTTTCAGTTTAAAACTATTTAATTTTTCTCAAACGTGAGCATGCAAACCGAGCCGAATCTCAATTACTTCACAACGCGACCAGCGACCAGCTTTTAAATGATTTGACTATCGCTTTAGCCTAACGCATTCCATTACTTTCCTTCTACTGTACTATAAGGTAGCAATTAATAGTACTATTTTTGCTAATGTTTATCTCGACTAGCATGATGTAGATAAAAGAATAATCTTCTGTATAACATTTAGATGTGGAACAGCCAGAGAAACTTATGTGAGTGGAATACATGTTTTTTTAAAAAGAAATTAACAAATGTTAGTAAATCAAAACGAAATAACGAAAAAAAAAATAGATAATCGTATACATCACTCATTCGACTTTTTCTTGCTACCCAACCCTTGCTAACCATATAAGGTACCATAGATTTTTTAACATTGTCCACAAAATATCTCAGGTCGATTTAATCAAAAGGTTGCTTCATTTAACTGTCCTGGAGTAGCATCAGCTTTTACTCCAACACTTGGAATTTTTCATGAGAGAATTACGTCTTCTGGCGTAATTAGAATTCGTATTAATATCTTCCTAATAGATTTAATGAAGTTGTAGCCGTTATATTACAAGGAAAAATAAAAATTGTTTAATGCTGAAATAGGCTTGGAACTTTTATCAATTAAATAACGATTCAGATAGAAGTACCGCAAAAACTTAAGATATAAATCATATAGATCCTGAATAATTATTCAAAAATATTTAAATAAATTGAAATAATTTAATCTATACTTAAATAAAATTCTTCATAATGCTTATAAACGTTTACTCATATATGTTTTCAAATAAAAAATATAGCATTTGCAAATTTTACTTTTTTCTACTTACCTAAAGTAGCTATAGGAAGAGTGCATTGCGCTAAGAATTTTGGTGCCAAAATTTCAGTGAAAACTCACGTTTTGTGCACCTCCGGAATAAAAAGCATTTTAGAAAAAGGTTCATTTATGTATGTGTGTTTATCTCTTTCTCTTTCTCTCTGTGGTGTGTGTGTGTGTGTGTGTGTGTGAACAACATAACTCAAAAACGAAACGTCGATTAAATATCAAACATCCAAAGACGTGATGAACATTTCAAGAAAATTTACCTATTGCCATTTTCCAATTGAAAATTTTTTCCTTATTTTTTATATTCTCAAAATTGGCTCTAACGATCGTACCTCAAAACATGTCGACCTCGTTAAAGCTCAGAATTTATGCTAATATAATTTTTTTAGGACCTAAATATTTCCAACATTCCTTTTTATTGATTTGAACTTTCAAAAACTTTTTCTAAAATGGAAGGTTGCGGCTCGTTTTTTCTTCTGCTGGTCATGCAACGTGAGCATCATTTTAAAACTATCACTTTGCGACCAGCTCTTAAAAGGTTTGACTTTCGATTTCGCTTTTAGCATTCTTATCATACCTATAACGAATTGTATAGTTCTTATCTGTATTAACAAGAAATTGATAGACGAATGAGTTTTTGCAAGAAGAGTTAACAGAGAAAGGCATGTAAATGTTGCACATAAAATGTTGTTCTAATTTTACCTATTAACTAGTCCATACAAACAAAAACAAAATGAGAAGATAAGCTTTCTAACACATAAAAGCAATATTTCCTAGAAAAAAAGTAATAATTCGCCGGCATAAATCGCTTATGTTTATGAGCTCTATATTTTTTTTTCTAGAGCACATATTTTTCTATATTGTATGTTTCCAAGTTATATGCGATGTGAGAATTAGGAGTACGTCATTGCCTATTCACAAAAGAATAAAGAAGAAAGAATAAAAGAAATGGGTCAAAAACACAAGAACACTTTACGATATTATTATTTCATGAAATAATAATATATCCCAAACTTAGTATTATATAGAGCCAGTTTGAGAAAACAAAAAATAACGAGATACCTTTTGCTCATAAAATTTTCCTCAATATTTTCGTCTTGAATTCTTATGTAGTATCTGACTCAAATATGAAACTTCGCATTTATGAATTTTCGCTTTCGAGCAATGTTTTTCATGTACTTTCTCTACGTAGTACATGGTACGCAGATAGAGAAGATATTGCACTTTATCCAAAATTTCTATACAGAGATTTCAGTGAAATCTCTGTATAGAAATTTTACGATCGCATGTCCCAAAAAAGCATTCTTAGAAGAAGGTCCGTATGTGCCTATGATTGTGAACACGATAACTCAAAAACGAAAAGTCGGTAAAATTCCAAACTTGGAATTTAAGTTTAGTGTCTTTCAAAGATACGACACCAACTTTTGACAAAACTGCCCCTACCCCAAAATGTTCTGTATATAAAAAAATCAGTTTTTTTATTTTCTCAGACATGATCCTAATGAATTTGATTAAATTTTGCATGACAAATAAAATGCATATCTTGAATTTCTGGAAATAGCCTCTGAAGAAGTCTTATTGAGTTTTACATAACTGGTAAACCGTCAGAAGTGGACAAAACCTTCTACACAAAAAATATAGATCTCATTAAAACACACAGTTTATCATATTTTTTCAGTGATATTGCTTATTATTGGTTTCAGTTTTAATTATTTTTCTGATAGGGAATTTGTAAACTCCTGGCCATATAAAAACCGGACTTCAACTACATGTTAGCCAGCTTTTAAAACATTTGACTATCGCTTTAGCCTAAAGTATTCCGCTATTTCCCTTCTACTTACAAAGAACCAAATAATAACATTTCTGCTATTTTTTATAATGAAAACCTTTTAACAAATGTGAATGAAACACATGTGAATTGTACAATTCAGATTTGTCCAACTATTGAACTATTCAGGCTTTGTGTGGAAAAAGCAATTACATAATTATCGCATGTTCACATAGCGTATGTTACAGTATGAAGCTCGGGACTTACGTCATCAATTAGTTATTTATTAATTCATCATGGTGATTGAAAAAGAAAGACCGTAAATAAAAATTAAGTGCGAGTCAATATAGATTATAATTATAATCCATCTCCTATTACAAATATTAATTATACTCACATTATCATATGATTGCAGTTCCTGAACTAAAGTTTTCTTATAGGCTTTTTATTTTAAATGCTTAGTGGTCATATAATCCTTGAGATTTTAGAAATTTCTGATTCCTGTGAAAACTTTCAGAACTTTCTTTGGATTTCAGTCTTTTTCCTGATGCCATCGAGTGTTTCCTCTCTTTGAAGAGTGACTTGCTTTGTTTCTTGTGAAGGAAATAACTCAATTCTGTAAAACCATTCAAAGATTACGATGCGTTTCTCTGTGATGCGCACGAACAGCAGGGAATCTGCGTATAAATCATTTCGTTTCTCTACACGACCTTGCTGTTACATAGTACAGATGAAAATTCTGTGTAAAGTATACGGGATATTTGAAATCACAACAGACTAGCACACTACAACACTGAAACATCTGGTTTCCTATACAGCATAAATTAAACATATTACTAATTAAATCATCCTTCCCAAAACTCTAAAATAAAATTAATAAAGGATCCACCTTCATTTTATTTCTATTTTTCCATGATTTTATATAACAATTGTATAGGTCTATTTTCATATATTCCACTAGCATATACTTTGGGTCTCTTGATTAGTCGACACACGGAGAGGAGGGAGAGTAGAGGGGAAGTATTCCCAATAATTTGGCCATATGTCAAAACGAAGGCTCTGTGCTAAGTAGACCTCTTCATTAATCAAAATAGATTCCTACAAAATTTGATGTGTTCCATTCACATGATTTTCTGTACAGCTTTGTAACAAATTACTATTAAAAAGCTTATTCTTTTATCATTTTCAGCTAATCGAGATAGACTTATTACTTACTTCCTTGTAAGTAGATGGTAAATAAGGGGTACACTAGGATAAAGCGATTTTTTCATGGTCTTGAGTTTAAAAATTCCCACATATGAAAAGTTTAAGTATTTTAAAATTTAGAACTGAAACCAAAAACAGAAATATCCCAGAAATGGTCAAATTCAGGAAAAAATGTATATGGCAAATTGTGTTTTTAACGACATTTACATTTTTTGTGCAGTAAGCCTTTGTCTATCTCTTACGGCTTACCAGTAATGCAAAAGTCATCCAGAATGAAGAAGTCTTCAGAGGCAATTCCCAAAAATTAAAGACCTAGGTTTTATTTGTCATGTAACTTCTATAACACACAATATTTTAATCAAAATCGTTAGAATTTTTTGAGGAAATCAACATTTTCGAACCTTTTTCATGCAAAGGATAATTTTGGGTGGTGGGTTTTCCTCGAAATCCTCGTGTCGCATCCCTAGAAGATACTCAACTTAAATACTAAGTTTGGTATTTTACAGACTTTTCGTTTTTGAGTTATGGTGTTCACAGACACATGGACATACAAGTACAAGCGCACGCGTACACACACACACACACACACCTTTCCTAAAAAAATATTTTTTTCTGGATACAGGTGACCCTAAAACGTGTATTTCCGGTGAAATCTCGGTGTCGAATTTTTAGGTGGAATGGAATACCTTCTCTACTTATGTACTATGTAGATAAAGTAAAACTAATAAGTTAATTAACAAAATATAGGGTCATTATTTTATTTGGTAACCCACACGCGCGCTCTCCCTCAACCCCGGAAGTTGCCGGGAAAAACTATGGGGGCAGAGGCGGATTATAAAAGTCTTACCTTCTTTTTCTTCTTCTTCTAGTTAAGATTCTTAAGAAGAGGATATTTATTGTATTAGTGGGCATTAGAAAAGAGAGGTTAACTCTATATTAATGTGTGTGTAATCTTTCTTGGTTCTGATTTAAAATCATTTATATTTTATTTAAATTTAATTTTATTACTTTTTTATATGTATGAGTGTAGAGAAATTTTGACCTTCTGCTCTCAAACAATCTTAACGTATCTCTTAAAAATGTTGTCACTCACTCGCTGGAGCTCAGCAGTATGAATTGTTATGATTTTTTGCCAGGATATTATCTCTAAGTCTTTTAAAGAACCCCATAAATAAAAATCACTACTCGTTAGTTCAGGCGAACGAGGGGGCCAGAAATCAACACTAATAATTCTGTCATCAAACACCTCTCTTATTATATTTAAGGATTCGGCAGCCGTGTGTGCTGTTGCAGAGTCTTACTGGAACCAACAATATGATCTCTCTTCTTCTACCAAGCAATTGAAAAATGGTTTGAGAAATATCCTCTGATATTGCTCTGCATTTAGTGTTTCATCAAAAAAAAATGGAGCCTATTATTCTTCTAGTACTTATCGCACACCAAACTCCAATTTTTTATCATATTGAGGCGTTTCATCCAAAAACACAGGGTTTTCTGAAGCTCAATGTCGACTGTTGTGAGTATTCACATGCCAATTTAAGTGAAACCAAGATTCGTCAGAGAAAAACAAAAGCTGTGGGTCAATGAAACCTCTTTCTAGAGATTGCAATAATTCACACGTTTATCAGGTCATTTGCTTTTAATGCTTGCACTCGTGTGTAGCGATAAGGTTTTAGCTTCAACAGACGTGTAGCATTTCTAGTAGAAGATGGAATTACACATGTCTGCTGCGCTAATATGTTCAGCGATATTAGTGGCGAACGCTCCAAAGTGGCTCCGGTTTCATCTAGTTTATTTTCTGTTAACACTGAGCTTCTCCTAGAATGTTTCTTGTAACACTGAACTCGAAGCTTCAAATTTACTGACGACCACATGTATAGTTTTTCTTGCAGGTGATACAGAGTTTGTAAACTTTTAGCAAACTCCCTGCGTACGCGGCAAGCAGATTCATGTTTAAAGTAAACTTTACAAATAAACCCACGTTCTTCCACAGTTAAAGGACGCACCATTTTTACTAGAGCAACAGAAGCACCTAATTGAAAATGATTGACTGCACGTACACCTGATCCAGCAACACAGAAATGGCGACAATGGACTTTCGAGCGGGAATTAGTATCCGAAGTCCCGGGAGGTGGCGTCACGAATAGGTTACCATATAAAATAATGCCCCTATACTATCCAGTTTATATTGTTACCGTCAACTTTGGAATGAAGTTCCCTATCAGAAATGTTTCAATTGACATTGAAAGGGATACTTATCTTATTGCATCTGCCAATGAAACGGGCCAGAAACGAAAGGACAAACATCTTGCGAAAATAGCCAAATCCAAGTAAAAACTACCATTGGCACGTTACCGGTTTTGGAATTGTTTTCTTTTGGAGTGGGGTTGCATGACGAAAAATCTGATTTGTTCCATTACATGATTTCTCTAGCTATTCCACAAAAATCTTTCCTTACAAAAGGTTGTGCTTTTATTTACATCAAGATAAACATTACCAGGTTTTATCTTATTACTAGTTTCTTTGTAAATAGAAAGAAAATAAGTGGCTAAAGTGATAATAACTCTTTTAAAACCCAGTTTCTCGATTCTCTTTACTTGCTAGGAGTAAAAATTAGCGAGGCGATAATAAAGATCGAAGAAAGTTTAAGTGGCTTAAAACTGAAACCAAAAAGGTCTCGAAAACGGTTAGCTCTATAAAAATGTATAGCGTGGTATAAATTGTGTATTTAACGAGATCTACATATATTGTGTGGTATGTTTTTGTCTATTTGTTTCGGTTAACCATTTAAACAAAATTCATCCAAAATGAAGAGGTCTTTATAGCCTAGTCCCAAAAAAATCAAGATATTCATTTCGTTTGTCATTAAAATATATTAAACATCGTTAAAGAATCGTTCAACATTTTCAAATAAATGTTTCATGTAAAGGGTAGTTGGAGTGGGGGATTTCTTGAAAAGCTTCGTGTCGCATCCTTGGAAGATACTGGACTTAAATAGTACCGACTTTTCATTTTTCAGCTGTGCAGCGCTCGCGTCGACATGTTTCAAATCTACGTTTTTTATTCAGGGTGTTTCAACACATGTATTTCCGGTGAAATTTCGGAGTCGAATTTTTGGTTGGAATACAATATCTTCTTCTATCCACAATGTACATTATACATTCGTGCTAGACAAAGTAAAAACTAACACACAAAGCCGTATAACGCAAGGGTAAAAACTCAAATAAAGGTTAGTTAAAAAAATAATAGTATAGTTGCACAAGTGTGCTAAGTGTAGCATTGGAGAACCAGGATAAATGCACTTAACGTATGTGGTTCTACTTATTTTTTCACATGGGTGAATAGTTGAAATACAAGTTGGCTAGTTGCATCGCGATAACCTCGCTACTCGCATTCGGGAGGCCCAGGTTTGATTTCCGGCAATCCCCATGGGTTTTTCGAGGTTTCCCCCGGTCTAAGTGACACTGTGGCGTTTTCCTAACTACCGCGATTTATTTCCGCTTTTTCCCTTTTTATACGTTTCCTTCTCCACTTTCAGTTGCATTTTTAGGTTTTTGTCGTATGCCGAACAGATGGCCCGGGTGCTCGCGTAAAAGAAAGAGTACCCCTTGGACTCTAAAAGGCTGCTTGGTCGACGGGAGGTTTATCGCTCTCTCTAGGTGACTCCAGCAAGAAACGGGAGGGGGAGGGGGATTCTTCGAGCCTGGAATTTTTAGTGACTTCGGCGCTTCCCTGTGACCAGTCTGCCTGAGGCCTGTAGGCTGCTGAGGCTCCCTCGTTCCATTCCTGGGGTATGGTAACCGCAATAAAGATATATACATCTAAGTGAAGAGGTGTATCCCTCCGTTATAAAACATTACCAAAATAGAAATAATACTTAAGAATAAAATAAAATAGATCACTAACATCATTCTGATTTCAATCACAAAGTCACCAATATTAACCATGGGGAGAAAGTGTAGAAAATGGTAACATGGTTGCAATATAAAATTGTGTTATTAGCAATGGTTATTAAATTAAAATATTACTACTGAACAATATTGTTTACCCGTCGCTTCAGTGCTCGTATTCTCGGCTATTAACTTTTTCGACTCTCTCTAATCCAACTATACTCTTAGTGTATATATATAGTGTATATATATATATGTGTGTGTGAGTGTATAAGATCTTTCAGGATTTAGTCTTGTGTATTCATTTGTGCCCTTTAAATCTACAAGGAGATGCGTGATTAAACCATTTGTGCTATGATTATCTCGATTAGCATGAATACATAGAAGAGTGAACTCTTTTAAAAATAGTTAGTTGCAGAATATGAACAGAAAGCTATTTAAATGTAACACATCAGAATTTTTTCAAAAACGGTTGCCATGTGCTGCCTTTGAAATTCCAATCTGTTTGTATGCACGCGAAAACAGATATTGGGATTTCCATTTCAGGAAGGTATAAAGTATTTGAAAATTCAAACCAAAACAAAGAATGCTTATATCGGAAATGGTTAACACTACAGAAATGTTTATGTGAACTATAAAAATAAATAGAATTGTAAGTTTTAACGAAATATACATTTTTGTAATTCATACTGTGGGCTTTTTTCTTGCTTAAGGATCGCCAGAGATTTCGTAATTTACCAACGGATGGGAGAAGATCCTCAGGGAGACCGAGGAGGAGATGGACAGACTCTCGAATTTTGGATTAAACTAGCCATAAGCCTATAAAAAGAAAGAAGAAGATATTGTGAGTTACTAATTATACAAATGTATGACATTTAAAACGTATTTCAGATTGAAGAGGACCTACACACTTTATCTCCAGAAAATTCAAATTATTCATTTTATTTGTCGTGGAAATATGTATCTTAGACACACCTATGGTATTTTAATAAAACTTTTCGAGCTATTTTTGAGAAATCAAATGAAAATATATTCGTGTGACATCCTTGGAAGACACTGAATTTAAATATCCAATTTGACACTTGACCTACTTTTTGTTTTTTGTTAAGATGTACACAGAGATACACAACAGACATACCTACCTACCTACCGAACGACCCACCCACACACCCGCCCTCTTAAACTTCTTTAAAAAGCTTCCTTTTATTCAGGAGACTTAAGCTATGTGTTTTCAAAGAAATTGTGGTATCAAATTCTTGTATAGATACGATGATTTCTCTACTTTAATATAGGCAAGAAATAGAGAAAGTAAAATTGAACAAATTATGGAAAACTATTACAGATGACTTCACGGGAAGAAGCAAATCTAACTCGGTCGCTATCCCGTGAACTCATATGAAATAATCAACACCGAGAAAGCTTCAAATCTATGAAAAACTATCTTCCTTAATAAACCACTTTATTGTAAGTCTGGTGTCCTAAATATATCTATAATGGGACATGAAGTTAGCAAGTTTTACAGCAACTGTAAGAGAGCACATAGTCCCCTTAATGCTGCAAATTTACATACATATTTCTTTTTATACCCTTATTTCAATTTCACTTTACGCTTAATATTTATGTAAATGTATGTTGCGATTAATTCTATACTGATAACAGTCATTATCTATGAATGAATTAGAGAAAAGTTTAATTGTGCTGCTCGTGACATCAAGGTGCAAGTATTTACTCTAGAGCGTGAAATTCGTAATGCAAATGTGCGTGCTTGTCAGGGGTTTGAATACGCAAACTGCACGTCAGGTATGCCTGCTGACTACTTATAACTGATGCAAAGAAGTCCTTTGTGCAGTTAAATGTTCAACTGAACTCCCTTGAACCCTTATGCCTTTGATAGCTTTAGCCACACACATTGGTTTGTGCAACCGCGTTGTAAATATTCCGTTGTTTCCATTTAAGGCCTGAGATCAGGTTCATACTTTTGAGGATTTAAATTTTAATGACAGTCAGTATTGTTCTTGTATTTCTGATGATTAGTAGTTATTTGACAAGTTATTTCCATTTTAATGAATAATAAAATGATTATTATTTTATTGAAGCATTATTTGCATTATCTACTACAGTTTGGCCCAGGCCAATGCTCAAGTGGACACTTGAACTTATAAATAATATACAACAATATATAATATATAACACTTCTTCTTCTACTACTTATACTACTATTGCAACTAAGATCTTATATAAATGCTGGTAAATTATTGATTTTTAGTTTTTTCTAAGTAGTTTTACTTTCTCTAGTGCAATGTACAACGTACATAGTAGAAAGTAATGTATTCGACCCAAAAATTCGATACCGAGGAATAGATGTTTAAAAGGCAGTATATATATATATATATATATATATATATATGTCTTTACAGCATAACTCAGAAACGAAAAGTCCGTTAAATACCAAACGTAGTACATAAGTTCAGTATCTCCCACCCCAGAGTAACCGTTTCATGAACAATTTTTCAAAATTTAAATTGTCTTAAAAATGGCTCCATAGCTTCTGAAGGCCTGTTCATTCTGGATGAATTTTGCTGAATTTGGCATAACTGGTAAGCCGTAAGGAATAGGCAAAAATTTTCTTCACAAGAATGTAGATATCTTTAAATCACATAATTATGCCACATACATTTTTTGAAGAGTTGACCATTTCCAAGATACTGCTTTTTAATATTCAGTTTCAAAATGCTTATACTTTTCTCAGATAGGAATTAAAATTTAGATCCGTGGTTCAAGTCCCGTCTATGTAGTTGAATTTTAGTAGTTGGCTCTACTTATTTAACTGCTGCCCCACACATGACTTGTATAAAAAAACAATTAAATTAACAATAATTGACTTAATGGTTGGATAAACTATGAAGCCCAGGACTTAAAGTACGAGTACTTACGACATTGTAAATTAACATTGGGATATGTCATGTCAAAATAATTTGAGATCACCTTGTAGTTTATCTGGTAACATGCGAGTCAGTTGAGGCATTTAATTTCGTGAAGGTATGTTAACATGGTAGCTCATTGGTTAGAGCAACCGGCTAGAGACAGGAATATCCATGTCTGAAATCTACCGGTCCCTATTGCCGCGCTCGCTAAAGTGCCTCGCCTTTGGTGCTTCGTGGCGCAGGGGATGGTGGGTTCGAGTTCCTTCTAGGGCAAATGTGTTTGTTATATGTGTGAATTGGAAGAAAACAGAAAAAACGGTAGTCAAAATAAAATAAAAAAAATCCGCTTATGTCATTGATTTGTTTCAGTCTGACTCTATGCATATTATGGAATGTTAGCCTGAAACAAGAGTCGAACTGGAGTGTAATAAACTGGGGCAGTACTGGCTACTCTGGTGGTCTTGGAATGCTTTATGAACTGTGGAGGTTAAAAAGCCTAATAAATCAAAGAGTTTGAAGCCGAGGCTGACGCATAGTTTTGACTTTTCTCGTACAAGCGTTTGCCTCATGCAGTGTACGCTAGGAAATAACAAGACAGTTAACATGATGTACATCTATGAATTAAAATTATGCGTCGAGGCTACTAGAAGATCAGGGTCAGAGACTTCTTCATTGTCGGCGCAATTTTCTCGTCTGTACGTGGCTCTAGCGATACTCCCAGAAGGGTCAGGAACCCCTGTCAACCAATTTACTTCTCTGTGAACTCTGTTAAGAGTAAACTGTGTTCCAGTAAATTCACTAGTACGCAGTTGTGGTACATTACAGTGAAGGTCTTGTTGCGTATGGCGCGGTACTTGGCAAATATTCAAGTATTATTTCATTCTATGATTTTTAATTTCTCTACCTAGCACTGTATTCTAAAAAAATACCATACCGAGATTTCCTAGGAAAAGCATGCTTTGAGTCCCCCTGAAGAAAGAAATATTTTTACTTTCTCTACACGTACTATGTACATAGTGTACCAAGATTTCAACGGAAATACAGGTTTTGGGTCACCCTGAATAAAAAAAAAAAACATTTGTGGAAAACGCCCCGTGTGTGTGTGTGTGTGTGTGTGTGTGTATGTGTGTGTATGTGTGTGTGTGATTGTGTGTGTCTGTGGACAATATAGCTTATAAACTAAAAATCCGTTAAACATCAAACTTGGCATTTAAGTTCAGTATCTTCCAAGGATGCGACACAAAGATTTTTAAAAAAATATCCCCACCCCGAACTACCCTTTACATGGAAAAATTTTGAAAAATTTTGATTTTCTCAAAATGATTCTAACAATTTTTATTAAAATATCCTATATTAAAGCTATTTACCTGTCAAATAAAATGCATATTTTGAATTTTCTGGGAATAGCCTGTGAAGACTACTTTATTCTGGATGAATTTTACAGAATTCTGCATAACTGGCAGACTCTAAGAGATAGACAAAAACTTATGTAACAGAAAACGTAGAGCTTGTTAAAACACACAATTTGTGTTATACACATTTTTTTCGTAGAGTGGATTGTTTTTGAGATACTCATTGTTATTGGTTTCAGCTTTAAAAGCACACTTTTCTTATACGGGAATTTGTCATCTCCTGCTCATACAAACAAAGGAACTTCAGTCACATAGCAACCAGCTTTTGACTAATACTCTAGCCTAGCATGGAAGCAAGTTATAAGACTATTTGTGATAATTTTTTTTCTCGATTAGCATGAAGTAAAAAGAAAATAAACTTTTTAACGATAATTTGTTGCAGAGATGTAGAGAAAGTTATGTGAATGAAAGATATCAGATTTTTATAAAAAGGTTCCTATGTGCATGTGGATGTGTATATGTGTGAATAGCATAACTTAAAAACGAAAAGTCCGTTAAATACGAAACTTGGAATTTAAGTTCAGCATTCTTAAAGGATGCAAAACAAATCTTTTCAGCCCGCCTCGGTAGTATGGGAGTAGCGTGCATGCGTAACATTCAAGAGATGGCGAATTCGATCTCGTCTAGCGTGAGTTACTCGGATAGAGTTTCTCTTCATGGGTTTCCCTTATCCTGTGAAGAAGAAAGTGGAGTAACTTCTAGCTCAACGGACCCAAGATCATTTGAGTATTATATTCAGTGTCTGATATGACCAACCAGCTTAAAGGAAAGCTAAAAAAAAATCCCCACCCTATCCCTATGCTTTACGTGGATAAGTTTTCGAAAATTTTGGTAATAATAAATAATAACTATAACGATTAAAACACCTTGTGTTTAATATATTTTCATCTGGAATAAAATGTATATCTTGAATTTTCTGGGAATAACATGTGAAGGCCTATTCGCACTCGACGATTTTTGCATAACTAAACCGTAAGAGCTGGACAAAACTTACTGCAAAAAAGTAGCTTTTTTAAATCACGCAATTTATATCAAAAACAATTTTGGCGTAGTTAAATATATTTAGATATTCTTTAATATTGGTTTGAAATGTTTAATACTGTAACTTTTCTCATATGTAAGAGGCTATTTGTTTTTCTTTCTCCGAATCGAGCAAAGAAAACGTAATATCAGAGAGCTACCGGTTTTAAAAGATGTAAGCCTCACTTAGGCGTATCGTATTTCCGTATTCCTCTTGGACAAGGAATAATGTGTAATTAAGCTATATCGCTAATGTTTATCTTGAGGCTTGATCTAGATAGAATAATAACTTTTGTATGATTGGTTGACTATTGCATAGATAGCGAAATACGTGAATGTTACCTTTTTTTTTTTGCTTAGGGTGCGTAAAGAATAGGCATTGTACTACCCGCAACATTTGATAGCGAAATTTCATCGGTAATTCACCCGATACAAAAATACAGCTTCGGAAAAGGCCTATGCGCGTGCACTGAGCAACATAAGTCAACAAGGAAGAATCGGATAAGTGGCTAACGTGGTATTTAAGTTCAACACCTTGAAAGATGCGACACGATGTTTTCATGAAAATCTCTCCTCTCTAGCTACCCTTTAAATGAAACAATGGCTGCATATTTATTTTATTTTATTTTCTCGAAAATTGTCTCTATATTTGGAAGGAATTTTATATCATTTGATATAAACGTTAAGCCGTAAGATATAGACAAAATCTTACTACATATATATTATAGGTATCTTTAAAACACACACTTTATTTCAAACAATTTTCCTGTGGGGTAAATATTTCCACATAATATTGTTATTGGTGTGAATTTTTCAATATTGCCAGGTTCACTTTCTTATCACGTACTTGTAATAAAATATAGAATTGTTCGGAGGGCTTTGAGGATTGGTTCGACCTTCCAACCCTGAAACAGACCTAAGAGAGCGAAGGATGAATGAAACGAAGTTCGAGGAATGAGAGAAATCACTGCAGCATTGCCTGACGTCCTGGTAAAAACTCCGAAAAAATCAATAGGTCAGAGTGGTCGGGAATCGAGTGCGGGACTCCTCGGATGCGAGTCACATGCTTTACCGCGGCGCCATCTCGCTCGGTTAGGTAAAGAAACTACTACATTTCAGGCAAAAATTCTATATCGGGATTTCACATGATGTACAAGTTTTGAGGCCTTCTGAATCCAAGAGAGACATTTTTATATGTGATAGTATAACTCAAAACAAAATTCTAATAATTTTTTGAAGTATTTAATTATTGTATCTGTTGCATAGAATAAGCCTACCACGGACACTTTCTGGGAGATTTATTAAGCTAATTTAATAACCAAAGCTTTCACTAAACTAGTACTTCATGGTATGACAGTCCACAAGGGACCATTGGCTATCACCCGGGTGCTGCATCCCGCATCTCGGCACGAAGGCGTCATGAATGGGGTGCAGTGCTGGAGGGTGAGAGTGATCAGCGCCTCGAGGCCCTCGCGGTCTTCTCGATCTGCAGCCGCTACTTCTCAAACAAGTATTTCTTCAATTGGCCCCCAGGGATCTAATGAAGCTGAGTGCATATCGTACCAGGTCTCCTAGCGGAGGAAAATTCCCACGCCGATACCGGGAATCGAACCCAGATCTCCCGCTTGACAAGCACCCTCTACCACCGCGCTTTGGAGACGACCCTCTAGTGTCGAAACCAAATTAATGGATTTAACAGCAAGCACCACGTTGTAAATTTTACAGAGCGAGTCCCAACATTGAAGGGACAGAGAAGGATTTAAATAGTGCGGCCAGAGGCATATTGTGTCATATGCAACCTCCGGGGGGAAGGGATGAGATGAAGGATTGTTGCCCCGACCAAGTAGTGGCAGGCGCGGATATTGTGGGGTCCCTAAA